>JBBYHL010029098.1:23510-42690 GCA_038381835.1 Adansonia madagascariensis
GATTTTAATTTAATAGTTTTCACTTAATCATTATTTAAATATAATCCCCTTTAATGCATTAATTTTTGTAAAGATTGTAGATTCAAGTTTTGAAAGAAAATTTAGATCACCTACACCCTAAAAGTGCAAGGAACATAGGCATCTTTTTATGAGAGTAATTTCTAGATTACATTTTAAAAATTCAGATTCTGCATCAGGCACTAGAAAGATACTGATGCAGAACATTGCCTTGTAATTTTTCAAGACAATTCTAAAATATAATGCACGATGGTTATCACAAAGGGAAATGGTAAAACAAAAAAGAATATAATAATGTTACATGTAAATAAATAGAAAAATCATAAAAAGAAAGGATAACCGGAATGTATTCTGTAATTATCTTTGATTATTAAGAATAACCAGAATAATAATTTTGAGATGCATTTTGATTTGGTGGTAACTTAAGGAACATAAAAAGGAGGTTTTTATTAGCAAAGCTAGGGATACTTGGGAGAGAGAACTTAGATTTTGAACAAAATTTGAAAAGCAAGGTTTGAGTATCCCCTTGGAAGGTGGGGTTAGAGTATCTTGAATAGTGATGATTTTGGATGTGTTCGAAAGAAGGTTTTGACTAAAAGACTTTTTGGAGTGTTTTATGAGAGAGAATTTAGATTTTAAATGAAAAACAGAGTTAAAGTACCCCTTCGACAAATGGAGTTAGAGTAACCCAAAGGTGAAAAGTTTAGATATGTTTTAAAAAAGGTTTTGATCAAATGTCTCGAAAAGGTCTAGGAGAGATAAAATTTAAATTTTAAATAAAAATCAAGATTGGAGTGTCCTCTTGTACAGATAGGGTTAAAGTATCCCCATTGATGAAAATTTTGGATCTATTTTAAAAGAAGTTTTGTTTAGAAGCTTTGAAAAGGTCTGGGAGAGAGAAAATTCTAGTTTTAAATAAAAAGCTGGTTAGAGCATCCCCTTGAAGAGGTAGGTTTGGAGTATCCCCATTGATGAAAATTTTTATATTTATGGAGAAAATGAATGTTTTGGGGGACAAAAGGTATTTTAAAAATAGAAACCAAGAATTTAAATAAAATTATTTTTCTGTTTTAGCCTTGATCCAAGCCTAAAGGGATTATGTTGCAGTACATGACTCTATAGGGAATCAATTGGATGCACTTTAAGATGTTTGAACATCTTGATAAATGTGGTTTGGAAATTGGGTTCATTTTAATTCAAAAAATAAGGGACAACATCGTGTTGTATTCTTTCTCAAATTTATTTTTGATTCATCCAAAGGCTTTAGTGGGTGAACAAGTGCTTTTGGAAAGGTAACTTGACAAGGATTAATATAAAAATATTCTAAAATCCTAGAAAATTTCTTTTTAGGTGAAATTAATTTTTAAATTTAGGTTTGTTTCAACACTGGTACTATAAGTAAAGGAAAGGGCACAATGGACTTTGAGAACTTGATCCGAACCTATTCAGGATCATCACAAATGATACCTTTTCAAAACAAAATTTTACAAATTTTATAGGAAAAATATTTAATAAATTAAAAAAAAACCATCTATTGGGTTTAAATGGCCCAAACAGAATGTAGTTTGTTGGTTCAAAGGGTTCCAAATAGCAAAGGTTCAAAAAATCATAACTCTTTCATCCAGAATGGTCCGGATGCAAATGAGACATGGTTTGAAAGGTAATTCAATATTAATTCAAGGAAAAATATTACAAATTCTAGAAAATGTACTCGAACTTGAAAATGATTTTTTTAGATGGTGGGCATAGTGTTGCGAAAGCAAAAACAAGGGAGTTTTTTAGTAGTTTTAAGTTTTTGAGGACTAAACTTAAGCCATGGACAATTTAAACATTTGTGATAGGAAGAAAAGGGTGACATGGGCACCGTGAATTCATTTCACAATCCCAGAGTAGTTTAGGTCGATGAAACAAGTTGTTGACCATGCCACAAATAAGGGGGCTAAACTCATGATCAAGGCTTAATATTTTTAACAAATAAAGGGGCATTTTTCCTTTGAAAAATTGCATTTTAGAGTTCATTTAACCATGAATCAAGACCTGGAAGCTTGATTATCCCCAAGATTGGAGGATTAATTTTGTGAAAGCATTAAATCCATGTTATTCTTCATTTATTAGAGGTAACATAAATTTAACTTAGGTTTTTTTTTAAACCAGATTTTTGCAGTCAACCAACAAATAATTTGATGTTAAGAACAAAATATGGCATGCATGAAGATGATTAGAGATGATCCATGTAATCAAAAAGATGATGTTTTGGCAAAGGAAAGATGGCAAAAATGCAAGGAAAATAAGTAGGAAGGATACATAGACATATTAACTTCATAAATAGCATCAAGAATCATGCTATGAAAAATCATATGAACATGTTTAAACAAAGAAAAACATGCTATAATTTTCAATATGACATTTTTATTTCATAACCTACCAAAATGCAAGAAAATTCATGAATATGCTCAAGACATGTTAGGATAAACATTTAAATATGAGTTGAAAATGTGAAGGTGGATGAAGCATGACAAGAAATGCATGGACAGGGACTATTGTCATTATGAAAATGAAACATCACATTTTTGGCCATTAAAGCATCATTAAGGCATCAAAAAGATCATCAAAATCCTAAAACTACTAGAACCAAGGCCATAGTGATGCATGAAAATCTTAGAATGGTCGTGGTAATGTAAAAAGGGTAACTAGGATGTTGCATATGCTAAGGATAAGAAAATAAATAGACCGAGGGGAGAAAATATTCCAAAAGCTTCAAGGTTCAGCCTTTTTCTTCAAGCAATGACTTTGGACTCACCTTCTACCCTTATTTTGATGTCGATCAGCAAGATAATGATGAAAAGAAGGAGCTTTTTAGTTATGGTGTTGATGGAGAAGAGTTTTGAAAGAAAGGATGAGTGGAATTAAGGGTTTTGGAAGGGTTTTTAGTGGTGTTTTGAAGAAGCTAGGGGAATGGAGAAGGTTCTTAGTTTTTTGGTGGCTAAGGAATGTTAAGAGAATGTACAAAAGTGAGTGTTTTTTGCTAAAAATTTGTGTGTAGTATGTAAGGTTCTGTGCTATTCTCTGTGTAGGGAGTTCTCTTCTATCTCAGTTGAGCCAAAGTTGGCATATATAGCCATATGAATATGAAGACAAAAAATGCAAAAAGTAATGGTATTATGGAGTTTTGGTGCATGTACCTCTTGTAGGGACAAGGTACTATGCTCAGCTACCATGCAAACTCATTGGTTTGCTCAGCAAAAACAATGGATCAAGGCCACTTTATGCAACTAAGCATTGAGAAAAATTATTCTTACCCTTCAACAACTTGAATAATGTCATAAAATATCCCTTGTCATGGCTATTTGAGTTTTACAAATTTGTTAAAATCCAATCACAAGTCCAAAACTGAGGCCTAGTATGAATTTTGAAGATTTTTGGCATAAGAAATATGTTTAAGCTTGATTTTCATATCAATGGTTCAAAGGCTAAAAAATGTTTCGAACCGAGCAAAAATGCCTTGATGTATTGATACAAAAAATTTTGCCCACGAGTATCAATACAATGAAGTTTATATAGATACCAAGAACAAAATTGTTTCTAGTCTCAAGACTTTGAGACCTATCGATACTATAAAGGTCTATATCGATACTTTTGCTTGTGTTTTGATACATTTGGCCAAAAATCACAATTTTAGCTATTGCTAAGGCTTGTATCGATACAAATATGCCAAGTATCAATACCACACCTTAGGTATCGATACCAAACCCTCTTCCATCAATACTATTTGTGAAAATTTGAATTTTTAATAATATGGAAGCTTCGTATCAATATCTAAGCAACAATGTGACTTGCATGTACCTTAAGTTCTCTGAATACCACACCTTAGTAAAAAAATAATAGGAAACTAACCCGTGCTCCTCTGAATGACTCTAAGGATGCCTGGGATAATGACCTCTAATGCATCGAATAATGGCCCAAATGAAATGGAGTGTCTAGTCATAAAAATTAGGATATGTGTTTATGTTGAAATTTTTTTTCTTGGTTATTTGGAGCTTGACAGAACATGATTGTGGCCTTGGATGAAATTTTAATTCATATTTTCATGATAGTTAGGACTATTTTGTAAGTTTTGAGGCCAAAAAATGGTTTTCCCAAAATTTTGTAAGGCCTTAGATAGGTACATTTAAGCTTGGTCAAATCTTATATGTGTGATTTGGTGAAGCTTTTTGACATTTTAGTGCTTTTTTATAATTATGGAAAGTCTAGGGACAACACTACAAAATCAAAAATTATTCCAAGGCCATATAAGCTTAGCTAAATGTTTTATGGATCTTTAGGGTTGTTTTTAATGCATTTAAAACATTTTTAAATCCATATCAAACATTTTTAATCTTTAAGGGTCTTTTTGTAATCTTAAAAGTTTAGGGGCTTATTTGAAAAAATTTGTTCAAAAGGGAAAAGTGCTTGGTTGAATGGTTCTAATGATTTTTGGTGAATATTCCATGTTGATCAAGGGCAGTTTCTATCTTGAATTTAAAACTCTGTATCCTTATTTTTAAAAACTAAGAATTTTTACTTAAAATAGATAAAGGTTTATGAACATTATGCATCCCATCATAGGCCATAAACTTTGTTAACATTGATTTCTAGTATCCAGGGTAATGAGCATTTCAAAAAATTTTGATTTAGGCAGATGAATCGACTAATCAGATAGCCCTGGCCTTACCTAACACAGAGATGTCCCTGAAATAGGGGATTAGTTGATCAGAAAGCTCAGGTAGGAGCAAGACATTCCATAAAAATCTTTTTGATCCACTAATGGTGGTCCTCTCAAATCCAATTTTTTCATCGACAGGTAGGGTGAATTCTAAGGTTCCTTATAAAAAGGTCTTTCACCTCTTTTGATATGATTGTCCTCAACTCTCAACTATAGACTTTTCACATGTAAATGTTCCTTTTTGGATTCTTTTAGTGTTGAACAAACAAGTTATGCCCCTAAAGATTTCAATGCCAATAGTTTAAAATGTTTTAAAGCAATGATGGTATTCCGAGATCTCCTAAATTCATTTGGATAACTTTTTACTACAACTTCCATGACACTCTTCTAAATCCTAGATTTAGAAGAATGATAGTAAACATGAGCCAAAAACACCTCTGCTTTTGGCATAAAACATTTTCAATCGAATACCTAATAAGCAAGATATAAGATTTAAGGTGTTTTCCCATGCTAATTCAATTTTTTCCTTAAAAGCTCAACCAAAACAAAGATTTCTTGGCAATTATGAAGCTGATAATGTCAAGGGACAAATATTAAACCAAAATATTGAAAAAGAATAAAAAAAAGAAAAAGAAAGAAAAAAATTGAGTGCAATATCATGTTATTGAGGTACTCAAAATAATTTCAAAAAAAATTACCTTCTTTCCTAGTTAAATATTCATCAACTTAAATGCTTTATTTGAAATGAAAAATGGCCATCTTTCTTTATACTTCTATAGATATAGAAAAATTATTTCCTTTGCAGTCCCCCTTTAAGCATAAGGAATATTTTTCTTCTTTCCTTAAAACCCAAATCAGGGATCACCCTCTAAATTAAGGGGCAAAGTAAAGCTGCAAGATCAGATGGAGTAAATCCCATCATAAAGTTACAATACAAACAAGTCAGTTGTCATAAAATAAATTTTGAAAATCAATCAAGTTCAAATTTTAAGTTTTTTCGTAATGGAAAATGAAGAAAGCAAGATAACGAAAGAAATAGAGAGAATCAAAAAAATGAAAAGCGAAAAAAATGGAAAAAAATAAAGATGTATTTTTGTCTTAAAAGAGATGTCAAATGGGAATCCTTCTGAAAAAAAAATGATCCTTCACTTAATTACCCCTAAACACATGATTTGGGCTTATCTATACTTTCTTTCTAAACCATATACCTACAAAGATCACTTCAATGAAGCATAGCACTTTGAGCTATCAAGCCATTCTTGGGAAACTCTTTAAAAATTTATTTTTTTGGATGATTTTTGAGTCTTTAAGAAAATGATGGGGCAATCAATTAGAAAAAAGATTTAAAAAAGAGAAAAAAAAGAACGAAAAAAGTAAAATGAATGAAGTTTTGGGGTGAAACCTAAAAAAGTAGTCTAAAACAAACTTAAAGGCTTTAGAATCATTCTCAAATAGACAAAGGTGGTCATCGAAGGAAAAGAACTCTTCCATGCTAATTTAGAAATAATCACTCCTCTAGCTATATATGGTTCATGCCATACCCAAAACCACCCTACCATAAGCATCCAACAACTATGGACCTATTTGTGATCAAATCACAGCATGACACTCCCCACACAAGATGACCTGGTATCATAAGTCTAAGGACTAATGCATATGACTGGCACATGAGAACATATTCTATAGACACTTGAGTGATCCATACAAAATGGAGTTCTCCTTTAGGCCCTGTTTAGTGAACTTGTTTCCATAAAACAACCATTCAAATGTCATCCCGAAGTATCTCTATACTTTAATTTTTGTGAGATCAAAGAGTCGCAGGCATCGAATTGTTAATGCCTATCTTGGCAATAAGATGACTAGGAATGTTTTTAGTAACATAGCTTTGATGCATACGGATCTCATCATCACACCTCATCACTAACATTGCAAGGCCATTCTTTTTCTTAGGCTTTATCCAATTAATGTTTGCATAAGTGTCAATCATCCCATAAACATGAAGGAAACCCTTGAATCACTAACATAAGTGATTAATTTACACTATTAACTTATATATGCCTTATCTAATCTGATTAGCTCTAGGGTGAATACTAATAGAATTGTTCTTGGATTTTGATTGATAAAAGATAGGATTTTACCTTTTGGTTAAAGCTTAACAAACCTTTTGTCTAGCACTAGAGAACCACTAGGCCTCAAGAAAGGTTTCAACAACCATTTTTTTGGGTAATCGTTAGAAGTAGGACATGTGTGCTATTCATGATCTCAGAGATCTAATCAGGAAGCAATTGTTGCCACCCTCTAAGTTTCTTTAAGACTGGTCTTTACTTTAGATTACAACATATGAAAGTAAAATTGATCTCTAAAAAGATGGGTGTTAAAATTTTATTAAAAAAAATTTTAAGTTTACTACACATAATCCTTCCCTAAAGATTCACAGAGAAGTTTAGCTGTTTCTATGTTTACATCTTTTTTTGCCTTTTTTTCTCTTTATTTTATTGACTTTTTATATCTAGTATCTGCATAAGGTCAGAGTTTATTGAAATTTGCATCCTTACAAGTGGTATCAGTAGCTATAAACTATAGATTACATGTGGTAACTATAGGCTAAATCATGGTGCTTAACATCTTAATGCACATGCATTGATCTACAAGTTTCGAGCCATAAACCTTTAGAAATAATTTTTGCTAATGAATTTTCAAAATCTAAAAAACATGCTTAAGGTGTGTATTAATCAAAATTAAAAGGTTTAATCATTTATAAAAATTATTTTCTATCAATCCAGATTGAATACATGTTGAAAGAATGAAAAATGATGTTATCTTGTAATCCTGATTATTGATTTCATGGGCTGATTTTTCCATTGTTTTCATTACTACAAAAAAATTGATTTTTATATTTTTATTTTATCATAGAATCCATGTAAAAATTAATCTTAATTTATTTACCCTTGTTTTGACTAAAAAAAACTAATCTGGAGCCTAATGTTTTGAAATCTCAAAGCTAAAATTTTTTAAGTAAATTTGGATGGATTATTACAGCTAATGAACCTTGAAATCTTTGTGGAAACATTGCACAGATTCACTACATCTTAGGACAGCAAGTTAACTGAAGATGATTCGGTTTACCGATTGTATTTAATGTAAGAATTTGCTACAAAGTGTTGTTGCACTTAGTTTGCTTGAAACCATGCAACTGAATGGTAAATTTGTTGTTGTTTTGCTATAGATCGATCTTTGGGAGAACCTAAGGTGAATTTTCAGCACTTAAAGTAGCTCTTAGTCATTCTCCAAAGGTGGAAATAAAAGGCCATTGGCATGGTGAAAGAGATCGCCTATACCAAAAACACCATTTGATAGAGTCTTGGTTCCATTGGAACTAGTTTTTTAGTAGGAGTAAAATTCGTGAAATTAGGAATTTGATTCCTAAAATTTTAGGATGAGTTCTATTTGGATTAGATAAGAGTTATCTACTGGTTAAGATTCCTAAAAGAATTAGTATTGATTTTATAAAATTGTAAAGTTATAAAACAACACAGTTTCTCAAAATTGACATGTTTTCAAAAGACTAATATTTGGAAACTAGTCTTCTTAAATTGTTTTTTAAAATAAGTTACCATAATTTTAATTCTTATAATTGTCAATTTCGGAAACCTAATGAGCATGCAATTAAAAAATTTTGTCCTAGTAGAGACAAATCATTTAAAAGCTAGGTGGTGTCTACCTTAAGATAAACTTTCTAAAAGTAAAGACATGGTTGGAAATGTTTTAAGCAACATGGCTGATTCTTATAGATGCTTTAATAAATATTTTAAAATTGTTTTATTTATATTTATGCTTAGAATGCATGTGATCACCATAAGATGTTAGCTATACATGAATATTGTTTATAATTAAATTATAAAAACATGATGGATGATTGTGGATTAAACCTCAGTATAACTGGGTTATGGATGGTTAAATTTATTTATTTTGGTATTTATTTTTATAAATAAGGTTTGTGAACCCAGCCTAATCTTTGTATCATCCGTAGTTGTAAAATTCTCTTTTCACCTTACTCCTCTTAAATGTAACTCAAGGATTTTTCAAACTTATGTAATTATCATATAGTTTAAGATTTAAGATTAGGATAGAATTAAAGAATTTGTGTATTTTGAGATATAAAGAAGATGCTGTCAAAATGAAGATCGAGGAGATCACCATGAAAACTTGTGAAGTATATGAATGGTATCCCTAGGAAATTGACCACCTCATTTCCTAATGGTTCAAGGAAACTGCTCTCGTTTAAAGTCCATAATTGTTCTAGTAGATTTCATGTGATAGATTTATTTTGTTTGCTTGTATATATATCTATGACCAAATAAAAGCCATAATCATGCAAAACAATGCAAAGCAAAGAGACTAGAATAATAATTAATTAAAAGAAATCCCTTATAAAATATTAAAGCCATGCCAAAGCATGATTAGATACCTTTCATTGTTCATAACAAGATACCTTAGATTTTATAGTAAAAGAATTGTTGAGTTGACTCAAGGTCAATCCTACCATCCAAATTACTTGAGTTACAAATAATAGGCCTTACTCAACTAAGGCTATTTTGTTTGGATGCATACAACTTAACCCAATGGCTTTAAAGGCAGTAGTTAGGTGAAATGCATATGATGCATTTAGGTTAAAAGTTACCACCTAACTGATCTAAAAGTTGCATACAAATGCAATTAGTAAACTAAGTTATGCAAACAATTAGTTCTTTCATGGTTTATTGAGCTATCTCAAGGTCATGGAAGGGTGAAAGGGCTCCTAGCTCAGTAAGAAGATTCAAGCTTAAACCTCTTATATTATAATGGAGGGCTATAATTTCAACAAAATAATGAGCATAATCTTTAATGTATTAAAACTGACTTAATGATTACTTAATGCACGTAATTGATAGTATGTATGTTTTGAATTCATATAGGATATAAACAAGTAAAAAAATGATTACAAACTCATCACTATGTAGCACTTAACACTAAGAAGTTTACTGGGCCAAAGTTTGTAGATTGGTTCCTCAATCTTAAACTTGTTTTGAAACAAGAAAAAAGCTATGTCCTTAATGAACTCATGCTGATAAACCTCATGCTAATGATTATGAGAAATTATGCATCACTTCTACAAATTTTAAGAAGATTTTAAGCAAGCTGCATGTGTGATGCTGGCAAGCATGGCACCCGACCTCCAAAAATAGTATAAGCCTATTAGTTTACAATACATTATCCCAAACCCTAAAGAATTGTTCGATAAGGAAATACATATTGAAAGGTTTAAATCTTAAAGGAATTATTCCAAATAAAGATGTCAGAAGGAACCCTAGTTAGAACCCATATGCTAAAAATGATAAGATGGATCATTTATGTTGAATAGTTGGGTTAGGTTCTGGACCATGAGTTGTCTATTGATTTAGTTTTATCCTCCTTGCCTCTTAGCTTTGGGCAATTTATGTTGAATTTCAACATGAACCATCTTCATACACTTTTCCAAGTTCATTAAACATGCTAACTACAGCTGAAAATCCCTTACCGATGGAAAAGCTATTAATTTGGTTAATTTTTCATCTAAGAAATCCAAAAGAAAAAGAAATCAAAATGGGACGTGCCTCTTGGCTCAAATAGCTTAAAGCCAAATGGTAGGATAAAAGGCAAAAAAGGAAAGAAAAAGAGCCTTTCCATCACTATGAAAAGGCTAGTCACTAAAGAAAGAACTACTAAGAGTACTTTAAAACAGTTAAGGTAAAGAAGAAAAGGTTTCCACCTTAGGTGTAAACTTATAAATCATTTCCATTCTTATGGTATATAATACTCGATTATTGGTACTAAATATATTTGACATATTATAGGGACCAAAGACAACAAGAATGAGAAAGATAAATAATGATGGATCAAAGATAGGAGGCAACCCAGATTATGTAGATCAGGCTTACCACCTCAAGTATGAAAGTTACTGCGAACTTTCCTTTATGATTTATTTTTAAACATTAGATATTTTGTTTTAATTTCAGCAATTGTGGAATGATTTAAGAGGATTTCATTTTAGGATAATGCTATGAACATATATCTAATTTTTGTTGGCATATGGATGCCATGCTATTTTCTTTCCTCAGTTAATAAATTATAATAGGTTTTTTTTACAAACTCTATCCATCGTTTATATCAATTAAAAATATAACTGAAATGTTAATGCCCAAATCAATAAGAATTCAAAAACACTTTGAATTGGATTCCTTGCAAGAATCTTATACACATCAGATTTAGCGGGAGCGTACAAGAATTATTAAAAGTTACTAATCATATTTAAAAGTGACAGCACATTGATTAACACTTGAATGTAATTTTAAAAAGGTTCCAAATTAGAGAGATTACATATTCATATCCATGGGCCATCAAACAAATCATTTTGTTTTGGCCTTATGAAAAAGATCAGTTTTGGATTATTAGCTATCAAGCTAACTAGTTAGTTCTAATAGTTGTAAGAAAACTGAGCCATGTGAATGGAATCAAGGTCTTATTTTGATCCAAATGGTTTTAGAACTCAATAATAGATACTATCAAGTATGAATGAACATATTCTCTATAGAACGCACTAAGAGCATATGGTTATTTTAAGTGCAAGTGGGAGATGGTAGTGTATGCCCTTGAACCAATCAAATTAAGACATGGGATACACAATTAACTAACTGCATATCCATTACTAGTTTAGTAGCACAAGGTTTTCCTTCATGTTAATGGCATGATTGACTATCATGAAACCACTAATTGGATAAGCCCATAGAACTTAAAAGGACTTGCAAAGGAATTACAAAGTGTTACAGTTACGACGTTTTTATGAATCAAAGCCGAGTTCCTCAAAACATTCTTTGTCATTATATTATTAAGATAGAGTATTGGCAATTCTCAAAGACCAACTCATGTTATCCCTTAATTCTTAAAAAATAATCAACCAATCTTATAGGTTAAAGTATACTAGATAATTGGGATGGCAAAGAGATGATTGTTTTATGGAAACAAGTTCACTAAACCTAGCTCGTATGACAACTCAATCTGGCATTACTCACTTCAGTGTCTGTGGAATATGTTCTCCTGTGCCAATCGTGTTTAATAGTCGTTAAACTTATGGCACCAAGTTATCTTATATGTGGAGTGGTTACACTTTGATTTATCTAAAATAAGTTCACAAAGATGGATGCCTAAGGTGGGGTACTTTGGGTGAGGCATAAAGCATAAGAAGATGGATAAGTGATCTAGAGAAGATTTACCACTCCTAGTGATATTAGAGACATATCTTGAATGATCTTAACCATTGATTAATTGGATTAAAGCCTTTGGCTAGAGCATAATGACTTATGAAGAATCATTTCCTATAGACTCATGATCGTTAGGTAGTAGAATCTAGCATCGATTGAAGCATAAGTAGACATTGCTCATTTTGGGATATATGGTGAAAGGATGGTATTACACTGATACGCTGGTTGTTAAAAGGTTTTAATAAGGTCACATTAACTCTTCAACATTTTGGTGGTCATGATAGCTTACTAAATCTCACTCCTTATCTAAGGATATAATTGATTAAGTTAATTATTTTTATTGCTAACATGTTGGGAACCAAATAGGTAACACACAATAAGATGGATTTGTTGAACTAAATCTGGGATTTAATTAAGTATGGCTTAATTAAATAAAAGTATTTAATTGGAGGACTTAATTGAATAATTCAATTGAGATTTACTTTAGGACAAAATTAGATTTATGAAATCTAAATTTTGCTATGATATGCGGACAAGATTGTCTTATCCAGATAATGTTCAAGTTAGGATATACCATGTCAAAGCAGATAAAACTTGTCCTTGTTGAAGTAGGATTTCACCAAGACTTAGAATTTGATTGTGAATCAAATTTTTCTTTATTTTTCCTATCCCACTTGTTGGCCGATTATCCCTTGGAATATTCTTGTAATAAAATAATTAATATTAAACAAAATTATAATTACGTTAATTTAGTCTTAACTAAATAAAAGATTTTATAAAGATAAAATTCATAAGGATAATTATGCTAGCAAATAAAGATTCCAATTTATTCATCTAATTTTATAATGATTAGATAATTGTATTTATTATATAAATATTACCTATTAAGATAAATATAGAGTTTAAATTATAGAATTAAACTTATAGAAACTTTATCTGGCCCATTTATCTATATTACGATAAATCTTAAAATTATGGATCATTTAGACTAAGCTTTGGCCGATTTATCCTAGCCTAATTTGGTGTATAATTTGGCCATTACAAAGGAAAAATGATTGATTAATTAAGTTATATAAAATAAAGTGAAGGAGTTTTGCTTGATTTAGGAGTTTTAATTAAATCAAGACATTTCCATGCTCAGTCTAAGTAAGTTGAATTAAGCTGGTATATAAAGAGATGGTAGATTAGATAAAATTGAGAGAATGATACACCTAATTTTAGAGAGTAAATTATAGAATCTAGTGAGAAATTATTATTTTGAGTTGACATAATATTTTTTCAAAAGAATTTTCTCTTTTGCCACCTCCCTATTATGCTGACCTCTCTATCTCTTTCTTGCCTATTGCATAATCTTGCTCCTTGAATTGTTCTCAATCTTTAATTGATAGAACAAGGGATTTGACTATCTATGTGGATAACCATTAGAGACAAGGCACATGTGTTCCTTTTTATCTCAAAGATCCTATTTGGAAGCTATCGTTGCCACCCTCTAAGGTTCTTTTGGACTGGTCTTTACTTTAGATTATGACATCTAAAGATAATATAATCTCCAAACAACTAGGTGTTTAAATTCTATTAAAAATTTTGAAGTTTACTACATAAATCCTCCCTAAAACTTCGCTAGAAAGTTTAAATATTTTTGTTTTACATCTTTCCTTACTTTTTTCTCTTCATTCTATTGATTTTTTAAATCTACTATATGTATGGAGCTAAACTTTATCGAGATTCACATCCCTTATAGTCTTAACATCCCTAGATCTTATTATCCATCTCGTGACTTTTTGCTAACTTGAACATGGAAGCATGCCCTAGAGGACAACCTCTAACACCCTTTTACTCTTTTTTCTTATAAGATGTCACCTCGTCTAGCATGACGTTAACGCTATAGACACCTCATTTTGTCCAACCCATCATCCAAAGCATTAGAGGTTATTATCTTAAGCATCCTTAGAGTCATTCAAATGAGCATTGGTCAATTTCCCATTTTTTTCTAACCTAGGTTAGGCATTTAGAGAGCCTAAGGTACGTTTAAGTCATATTGGTGCATAGGTATTGATACTAAGCTTTTACATCACTAAAAATTTGAATTTTCACCTATAGTATCAATAAAAGAGGGTTTAGTATCAATACCTAAGGTGTGATGTCAATACTTAGCATGTTTGTATCGATACACACTTTGGCAGTAGTAAAATCATGATTTATGAAAAAAATCTATCGACATAAGCAAGAGTATCGATACAAGCCTGTATAGTATGAATACAGGTCTCCAAGTATTAAGATTGGGAATATTTTTTGTTTTTTGTATCGATACAAACTGCATTGTATTGATACTGGTGGGTAAAATTTGCCTTGTGATAGAAAATGCTTTATATTGATAGACTATGGCATTTTTACCCAATTCAAACCATTTCTCAACTTTCGCACCATTGATCCGAATCTGACTTAAACATGATTTTTGCTCTAAAAATCATTAAAATTCATACCAAGCCTAAGCTTTGGGCTTATGATTAGATTTAAACAAATTTTTAAGGCCTAAATAGCTAATGACAAAGGACATTTTATGATATTATGCAAGTAGTCAAAGGGTAAGATTGATTTTTCTCAATGCTTAGCTGCATAAAGTAGCCTTGATCCATTGCTTTTACTGAGCAAACCAATGAGCCAGTTGAGCATAATACCTTGTCACTATATAAGGTACATGCACCAAAACCCCATAATACCCTTGCTTTTTGCATTTTTTTGTCTTCATATTCACATGGCTATATATGCCAACTTTAGCTCAACTGATACACAGACAGTAGAGAACCTAAGTACACATACATTCTCAGTAGAAAACCTCACTAGACACATATATTCTAAAAAAAACACTTATTTCCATACATTCTCTCAATATTCCTTAGCCATAAAAAACCAAAAGCCCTTGTTTATTGCTGTAGCTCTTTAAAACCACCACTAAAATCCCTTTCAAAACCCTCAATTCTACTCATCTTTCCTCTCAAAACTCTATCCATCCGTACCCTAACTAAAAAGCTCATTCTTTTCATCACTTTATTGCTACTTAACATCAAAAAAGGGAGAAAGGTGAGTCTAAAGTTGCTGCTCAAAGAAAAGCTAAAGCTTAAAGCTTTTTAGTATATTTTTTCCCTTTGCTCTACTTATTTTCTTATTTTTTTTTAGCATTAACATTATTTTAGTGACCATTTTATGTTGTCGTGACCTTTCTAAGGTTCTCATGGATTATTATGGCATTAGTTATGGTAGTTTTAGGATTTTAATGATCCTCTTAATGCCTTGATGTTGCTTGGATGGTCAAACATGCCGTGCTTGATTTTTACCATCACAACCGCCCTTATGCATGCATTTTTTGTCATGTTTCATCCACCTTCACGTGTTCAACTGATACTTGAATGTTCATCCTAACATGTCTTGAGCATATTCATGCATATTCTTGCATCTTGGTAGGTTGCATGGAACAAAAATATCTTTTGAAAATTCTAACTTGTTTTTCCTTGTTTAAACATGTTCATACGATCTTCCATGTTCACCTTTATGTTTGCATCTCATTCATAACATTATTGTCAAAATGCTTGCTTATTAATTGCAAAAATCTGATTTTCAAAAACCTCTAAGTTAAGTCTATGCTACCTAAATAGATAGAGACTAGCATGAATTTAATGTTTTCACTAAACTGGTCCTTTAATCTTGGGGACAAATCCCAATTTCTAGGTCTGGATTCATGATTGAATAAAAATGTTGTTTTTTTAGAAAAATACCCATTTTTATTTGTAAATGTATTAAGCCTTGATTTTGAGTTTAGGATCCTTATTTGTGGCATGGTTAATGGGTTATTTCATCATCCTAAACTACTCCAGGATTGTGAAATGAATTTGTGATGCCCATATCATCCTTTCTTTTCCGTCACAGATGTTCAAACATCTATAGCTCAAGTTTAGTCCTAAGAAACCCAAAAATACTAAAAAAAACTACCCTATTTTTGCTCTGGCAGCACTGTGCCTACCATTGAAAAATTGTTTTAAGACTAAAAACATTTTTTTGGAATTTTTTAATATCTTTCCTTGAAAGAACATTGAATTACCTTTCTAACAATGCCTTGTTTGCATCTAAACCATTCCAAATAAGGGAGTTATGATTTTTTGAACATTTACTGTTTAGAATCCCTGGAACCAGCAAACTACATATTGTTTGGGCCATTTAGGCCCACCAAATAATTTTTTTGAATATTTTAAATATTTTTTATAGAAAGTTTTTGCAATTCCTTTTCTAGAAAGGTATTATTTGTGATTTAATAATACTAATGACTCCAAGATGACTTTTAAAAATCTAGTATTCCTTATCCCCTGTATATACAGCCAATGTCAAAACAAACCTAAGTTTGAAAATTAATTCTGCCTAGAAAAAGATTTTTTAGGACTTTTGGAATATTTTATATTAATACTTATCAAGTTACCTTTCCAGCAATACCTTGTTCAACCCTAAAGCCCTCAAATAAACCTGAAATAAATTTAGGAAGGGAGATAACGCAATATTGTCCCTTATCTTTGGAATTAAGAATAACTCCATTTCCCGAACCATCTTTAACGTCTCAAAGTGCATCCGATTGACTCTCTATGGAGTCACATAATTCAACACAAGTCCCTTGGGCTTAGATCAAGGCTAAAACATAAGGAGATTTTATTTAAACTCTTAATTGCTATTTTTAAAATACATTTTTCCCAAAATATTCATATTCTGCTTAAACATCAAAATTCTAATCAGTACGAGTACTCCAACACCACTTTTTGAGGTGATATTCTAACTCTGCTTTTCGCGTATCATCTAAATTTTCTCTCTTCCTGATATTTTCAAGATTCCTAATCAAACCTTTTTTAAACAAAAATTTTTGCTTTTGGGGATACTTCAACCCTATTTTTCAAGGAGATACTCTAACCCCACTTTTCACATATCATTTAAATTTTCTCTCTCAAGGATCTTTTTAAGATCCTTAATCAAATTCTTTTAAATAAAAAATTTTCACCTTTGGGGATACTCTAATTGCTCTCTGAAGGGATACTTCAACCCTACTTTTCATTGAAAATCTGAATTTTCTTTCTCTTGAAATATCCTAAATTTTAATCAAAACATTCTTTTGAACACTTCCAAATAATCACCAATGGGGATATTCCAACCTCGTCTTTGGGGGGATACTCCAATCCCACTTTTACTCAAAATCCAAAATTTTTCTCTCTCTCAGATATCCCAAGCCATTTTAATCAAAACCTCTTTTTTCACACCTTAAGTTACCACCTAATCCAAACACATCTCAAAGTTGTCATTCCTATTATTCCTCAATAATCGAAGACAATCACAAAATACAACCAATTGCCCTCATTTTCTAATGTTTTTGTGTGTGATTATTTTTATGCAATGTTATTATATTTTTTTTCATCTTACTAACACATTTCCTTTTTGTAGTGACCATTGTGCATTCATATTTTAAAATTGTTCTCAAAAATTACAAGGCAATGTTCCACATCGATATCTCTCCAATGCCTAACATGGAATATCTAAAATTTCAAAATTTAATCCAGACATTCTTTTCATAAAAAATCCCTATGTTTTCTACATTTTTAGCGAGGGTATAAATTTTCTTTCAAAACCCAGATATACACTTTTCATAAAAATTCATGCATTAAAAGGTATTATATTATATAAATTTTCTTTCAAAACTAGGTGTCACAATGTGCACTTGCCCCTAACAATGGGCAACAAGGCACGCCCGACTTAATACCCCTCGCGATTGGGGGTTTGTGGCATGATGGAAAATATTAAGTGCATGAGATAAAAAGGGGACCGTTGGATGAATCGCTTAGCCGACTGGTCTTTTATGGTCATCACAAAATGACCAAAAAATTAGAGTCACCACCGATCAATTTGGGCTAAGTGTGACTAGACCCTATTAAAACCGAAATCTTGAGTTGCGAAACTTGAAGATTCAATTTTGTGGTCTATGTACTTTAGAATTCGTTGGTGGGTTTGAAAATTACTTACACGTAGGGAAGGATTAGCACCCCCACGTCGCCCAAAATTGGTACCTCATGTCCATATAATATTCGATTTCAATTTCCTCGACTTTGTTAAGTTACTATTTATATATAATCCTTTTATTAATGCATGAATTTTGATAAAATATTAACCCGATTTCAATAGAAAACAATTTAGTATCATTACATAACCCAGAAGAGTGGCGAAACGTATAGTTTTTTTAACAAAAAAAAAAATTCAGGTTTGGTTTAGGAAAAAGGATATCTCACGTCAGGCACTGGAGGGATACCAACACGGGACATTGCCTTAAAATTTTTCAAAAATTGATTTTAAGTTATTACGCACCGGTGAGCATAAAAGAATGGGTGATCAAAGTGTGTCTCATAGTTACCCTTAATTATCTATAAAATAACCAACATGGCAACTTTGAGATGTATTTGAACTCCATGGGGATTTAAAATTTTAAATGAGAAAAAAAAATTTTAGATTGTTTAAAATGATTTAGATGGCAAAGGAGAAAAGAGTAGGGTTGGAGTATCCCCAACAATGAAAACTTTAATGTTTAAGAAGGGTGATTTAAAATTTTGAGGGAGTAAAGGACTTGAGAGCATTTAAAATGATTTGGATGGCGGACAAGAAGAACGGGTTGGAGTATCCCCAATGATAAAAACTTTTTATGTTTTTAGAAAGAATTCCAAAATTAAAAGAAGAAATTTTAATGAAGTGTTTTTTTTAGCCTTGATCTCAGTATAATGACTCAAGATATAAAGTTTGGTTGTACCTAGAGATGTTTAAACGTCTTAAGGGAAGTGATTCGGGACAATTGTGACAAATTTTTTATCTCAAAATAGGGGACAACATCATGCTATCCCTATTCCTGAATTTATTACAGGTTTATCCGAAGGCCTCTAGGAACGAGTAAGGTACTGTTGGATAGGTAACTCGATAAGGATTGAAATAAAAATATTCCAAAAATCCTAAAAAATCTCTTTTTAGGTGGAATTAAATTTGAAGTCAATTCTATTTTAGCACAGGCAGAGCATGCAGGGGAGTTGGTATGGCAGATTTTGAAAAATCATTTCAGACTCATTTGAAATTATTAAATTGCAAGCCATACCATTCTAGAAAGATATTTTCATAA
>JBBYHL010029109.1:0-10512 GCA_038381835.1 Adansonia madagascariensis
TCAGGAGCCATATATCCTAGTGTACCTCGTGCTGCTGTGAGAGAAATAATGCTATCATCCACTGAATACAACTTTGCGAGGCCAAAATCTGAAACTTTAGGATTAAAGTTCTCATCTAAAAGAATGTTGTGTGGCTTGATATCAAAATGTAAAATTTGCATATCACAACCGTTATGTAAGTATTCAATACCTTGAGCTACTCCAAGTGCAATCTCAAACAGCTTCTGCCAACTCAAACTGAAACCTTCTGTTGAAAATATGGTTTTGTCTAAAGACCCATTTGTCATGAAATCATACACAAGAGCTTGTTTTTTTCCTTCCACACAAAATCCTATAAGTTGAACCACATTAACATGATGAATTCTTCCAATCGTTGCAACTTCATTGATGAAATCTTGGCCATTAGCTTTTGAATTGGTTAACAATTTTATTGCAACAAGTTTGCCACTTCGCAGTTCTCCTTTGAACACAGAGCCATAACCTCCTTGACCTAATTTATTTTTGAAACCTCTAGTTATTCTTTTTATTTCGGCATAAGAATACCTTATAGGCATTAAATTTTTCTGACTTTGAAGAAAGTTCTCAATTGCCTCATCCATTGACAAATGTCTTCTTCTTAATTTGCGTATAATTAGAGCAATCAAACAAGGTATCCCCAAAAGTGTCCTAGCTAACACAATCCCTGTTCCTCAAAAAAAGTACATAAGAAAAAATCAATTGATGAAATTATTCTAAAATATGTATATCTTATTTTTTAAGGCCTTGCTTGATTAATGTATTTTCCTTTTATTTTCTGCTGTTTGTTTCATTTTTTAATTTATTTTTTAAATTTTAACTTTCCATTTTATATAGAAAAGAAGACAAAAATATTAACTACACAGAGCCTAGTTTAAATAATGTGCAGATGATCTATTTTTCTAAAACAAACTCGAGAGCATAACTTTTATTTTGACGAGAAAATTCTTTGATTTACCATAGTATCATAAAAGTTCCCAACTAATGCATACCTGTTATTGCAACGCAAACAGCCGGTGTTCCTGTTTAAAGACGGATACAAAAAATAAGTGTTATTTGAAGGCATGGTAGGAAGGTAAACGTAAATCCATTAATGAAAAATATAGATATACTAATGAATAGAAAAAAACTAGGGGAGAACATGTAGAAATTTTTCTCAGTTTTTGTCAATTTAACATTCCTTCTTTGGTTCATTGGAGATGGCCTTAAAATTTTCAAAACCATGGAAGGATCGTCGATGTCTTTATTCCTCAGAAAAAAAAGTAGAGTTGGTATGGAACTTAGTTTTGTCTGATTTGCAAAATATGGTGAAGCTAAGAAGGCTATGGAGAGATTAAATGGAGTTTGGATAGTGGGTTAAATATTAGAAGTTAATTTGGCGAGATCCTGCGGCAAAGCAGTTTTTAGAGGAGGGTACGATCAAATGATATTTGGGTGAATGAATTTAATCCAAGGTCCAATAATTCCAGTTAATCTGTCTTCTATATAATAGTGAACCAAGGGATAAACTATGCAAGAAATGATACGAGGAGTAATGGATTTTAATATCTATTTTATCAAAGATCTTGCAAACAGGCCCTTATAAAGGAGGTTTCCATTGAGAACAAGAAACATAGGAAAGAGGAAGATGATGTTCTGGTTTGAGAAGGTTGTATTGTATCTTGCATCAGACGAAATATTGCTTGCGGTGAATGAGGATGAAGCTTTTTATACACTTGAAAGTGTGTCGCAGGTACAAGCAAAGGAATGTTTGGCAGTGAATGGTTGTAGGAAAAATTTAGAAGACAAGGGGTGTTTGATATTAAAAGGCGTTTGGTACGATAAAAAATGATATTTATTTTCTTAAAATTTATTTGGTGAAAATTTGATTGTAATATTTGATATTCTAAAAAATATTCACTTTTTTTAGAATATAACTTTCGAAATTAATTTCTCACAAAAAAAATGTAATTTTCTCACAAAAAAATGTAATTCCCATAAGGAGATGTAGAAAAGTAACTTCTTTTAAGTGATTGGAAAGTTAAAAGAAAAAACCTTTAGAAAAAATTACCCTTTTTCCTATTTAAAAATGTTAGTTAAATAATTAATTTTAAAATTATTTTAATTGTTATCAAATTAATGTTAATCACATTCTAATTTAAATACATATTAAATATTTAAAACTTCTTTTTAATTTAACTATATATTAATTTTGAGATAAATGAACTATGTTATTTTTATATAAAATAAATTAATCATTATTTTAAAAAAATATAAATTAAGTGACATTATTGTTAACAATAAATTAATGTTTGTTAATAATAAATATTATTAAAAATATTAAATTTAATAAAATTTGCATTTTATTTTCATAAGGGTAATTTTTGTAAATTATCATCATATTCCTAGTAAAGTATTTAGTGAACTAAATATATCAGTGTAACTCTTTCAGAATTTTGATAAGCACTTTATCATCTATATTAAGTACTGTAATATTATTTTCCTAGCGAAAAGCATCAAACGCCCCCTCATTATGTTGAAACTTGCCGGAAGACATTTTTTTATCTTGTTTGATGATGAGGAGAAAATGGCATGATAAAGAAGGACGGAGTTGGTTGAAGGAATGGCTCGTGAGTATTGAACCTTGGTCAAAAGACTTCGTGGCTAAAGGCGTGAATACATCAATTCACGTATGGAATCTTAGAACTTTTCAGAACATTGCATATCTATAGGGTGAATAGCTATTGTTGGATGGAAATATCCCTAAGTTCAACGATTTCAGTAAGAGAGGTGATTCACATTAGAGCTAATAAGTTACGTAAGATTGATAAGCTTATCATCGTTAAATGTGGAGGTACAAGTGACTTCTAGAATTATATTTCAATCCCGAAATACGTGTTATTGGATAGGAATTCAATTTAGCATGCAAATTCAAAAGTTGATTGTTATTTTTGGTATCGTACAGATGGACCCTGGGATGAAGAAGGCAAATGTAAGAAAGGGCGGATGCAGAGTCTTAATGAAAGTATCAAGAATTTTAGTAAAGTTAACGAGGGTGGATATGCTAATGAAAGAGTCAGAAGATGTTTATAGTAGCTTTGGTTTGAGAAAAGTTGACAGTGAGGAACATGATATTAAATCCTTGACAGAAACTGAGTTGGCACAAAGGGATGGTGGAGGATCATTATTGGAGTAGTTCATGTTTCAGATTGTATTCCACAACTTGGCAGCTTTAGTCTAATGATAATTGTAACGGATGGAGTCTAAATCTCGTTTGATTTGATTCATTGAAGAAACATTGAGCATATCATTTTTGGAGTTGTGGTGCTACTGCTTCTGGCATTATTTGGATTGGTTAATTCAAGATTTTGTTGTGAAAATGCTGGGATGGTTGCCTAAGATGGTGGGGTTGTAATTATCTAGTTCAGTAACATTTCTGTTTTGGGTTCTTGTTTGAGATGGTAGGGTTGTGAAAGATCTTTTGGTTTTTGTCATTGATAGTCTTTCGATTGTTGTTGATATATGTAACCCTTATCTGTATTAATAAAAAAAAATTTTGACTAAACAAAAGGATGACGACAGAGGAGAATTAGTTGGAGCAAATAATGATTTTGAAGTACGCGATGGCGTAGGGAATGTAACTACTAACTACCATAGAGGGTATCATTGTCGGCCCTAAAATGATGCGGAGGACCTAAACTCTAGAGGAACTGGGCTTAGGCTCTTGATTTGTAAGGCTATGATATTGTCCCCTCATCCACGACTAGTTAACCGTGGTGATGGTTGCCATCCATTCATTGTTGGTTGGTGAGGTTGGTCTTAAGAAGCTTAAGGGGAATTCTAAGCTCCTCAACACTTGTAGAGCTGTGAAATCCTTAGACGATATTGATATCCAAGCTTTCTCCAAAGGTGAGAATTCGAGACCAAAAACAAGGGAGAATATTAAAACCCCAACACCCATTTCCTCTTGTAGTAAATTTGTCAATGCATCGTGTTTGATGGCGATTTCCATAATTGCAAAAAAAAAAAAAAAAAGAAGTCTTGACAAAGAGGCAAATGAGACATGAGAGTTAGGTAATAAGCTGGCCTGTTTTCTAACTATGATGAAGAGTTGATTATTGATAGATTAACTGAATTGGAATCAAAATATGGGTGTCGATCATAAATATCTTTGTTTTTACCTCGGTTTAGGCTTTTTTGCTATTGTTAGCTGATTGTTTCTTAACTTCTCTTGTTATCTTATTTCATTTTGATAAGTTTAATGCCTTGGGTTTCATCACAAGCTGAAATGCATATGTAGGAGTCGGTTGTTTTCCCGTATTAAAGATGACACCCTTATTTTTATTACTGATTTAAGTAATTCTTTTTTTTTTTTTTTTGGGTCTTGCATTGATTGGCTCGAAGTCCTCTCTTGTTTATTGATAGTGTGATTCAATCGGTTATTGTGGAGATATAACTTTTGGATTTTGTTGTTTTTCATTTTTGGGGGTTAGATTACAAAGAGATCGTTCTATTTCTGATAGATGTTCAAGATTGTTCTAGAATGCTATGTTTGGTTGAGGGGATTAGCTATGTCATTCCCTTCTTATTATTTAATGAATAATAATACATTTGTTTGGTTCAATGTTTTAGCTATTACATGCCTATTCTACACAATTGACGAATAAAGCCAAAATAGCTATTACATGAACTATTCCATAACACTTGGAATAGAATTTCTTTCATTTAATACCATTTTACCCTTTCATATATTTATGAAATATTATTATTAAAATATTTTAAATATAATATTAAATATTAGTAAAATATTTTCATATATAATTAATATGAAAATATTTTAAAATATTATTAAATGTTATTCTTAAAATATTTTAGTGTATATTATTAAATGTTATGTAATACATCATTGTAAATATAATTATTAAAATAATTTTAATATATTATTATCAAAATATTTTATTATATTATGAATAAATTAATAAATATTATTACATATTTTATTTAATATTTTAAAAATTAATTTTTAAAAAATTTTATATATTATTAAATATTTTTATATTTTTAATATATTATTAAATATTATTATTTTTTAAATATTAATAAAATATTATTAGATTTTTATATTGTTGAGTATATTAGTAAATATTATTAATATTAAATTTTTTAAGTACTATTAAATTTTAAATTTTAAATATTAAATTATCATTTTTAAAAGTTTTATTAATAAATTAATATCTATTATTTACATTTGAATAGATTTTAAAATAATATTTTTAAATATATTATTTTGACGTTATTAAATATTATTAAAATTTAAATATATCATTAAAATATTATTTAATTAAAGCAAGGGTAATATATTTATTTTATATTTATTCCTTACATATTCTTGAGCATCACTTTAACCAATCAAACAATATAATACTATTCTTTCTCTATACCATTCAATCAACTAAACTCTATAGTACCTATTCACCTTTTATTCTATTTTAATTGAATAGCTATTTCATTCCAGTTAACCAAATATACTTTTGGTGGTTTGGGTGATTGATACATGAATTCATTTGGTTGTGTTTGGTTTGAGATTTTGAAGACAATTTCTAGGGAGAATTTTTCTCACTTTGACCTTAAGTGGGTGATGGGAATGTCTTTGGTAGTTGGCAAAGTAAACTTTATGATTTGAGAATTGGTAGTTGGCAAAGGATATATGTATATATCCTTGAAATTATATTAAAAAAATAAAAGATTTGTATAAAAAATAAGGATACATTTGATAATATTTAGTATTTTTTTTGTAAATTTTTAATTTTACCAACAATATATATAAAAAAAACTAATATTAATATGAATATTAACGAAATCCGTAAAACATACCTTTCTCGGCTGCAGTAATGAAATAACCTTGCATCGAAGTGCCTTGGAGAAGAAAGGCCAGGATGCTTCGTATATATGACGAGACCAGCAATAGCAATCTGGAATATTCAGCAAAGTACCTTAAAAAGAAAAAAGCATAGTTAATTAGTTTTTAATAAAACCATGAAATACTAAAGAGGACATCTTAATGATTATATATGTAATTGGAGATTAAAAGGTTTAAGATTCGAATTTTAAGGTGAAAGTGATTAGATTAATTTGGAGTAAATTACACGTTCAAATCTTGAACCTTTTTTACCTTACCGTTTTTGAGCTTTCCAATAAATTTACGAAATTACTTTTAAACGTGAACAAACTAACGAGATATATTTTGAATAGAGACATAATTTGATTATTTTATTAAACAAAATTAACGATGTAAATAGAAATAATAAATAAAAACAATAGTATTAAATATTTTCTTTTTCAGGACTAAGCATGTCCCGATTGTTTCGATTTTTGAATACTAAGACTACTTAAAAAAAAAAAAAAAGAATTACTTACAGGTAAACAACTGAGGTCACGCTATAATTATCAGGGGACCATGTGAATTGGGCACCCATCATTAGCTTTTCGTAAATATCAAAAGTAGAGAGGCCATTGGTGTTTTGAAGCATGATTGGAACCTGGGCTTCAACTGTGCATGAAGGATGGAAATCAGATGGTGCCGTTCCACCATCCAAAAAATAAAAGTAATTAGTTGGTGGAGGAGTTGGAGAGGAAGAAAGGTCGCTACTGCAACGAGAAGCACTGATGTAAGTGGCCGAAGAGTTGATCATTTTCATCGTGCAATTTACGAGATAAATCTCGCTATATTCATGTTGAGTTTTTCCTAAAAGGGTGTACCGATAAGGAGAGGAACTTTGAGGAATGGAGCAATTATCGTTGTCCAGACTCACATCTAAGAGATGAATAGTTTGGTTAACATAAGAGATGTGTTGGACATAAAAATTCCCGTGTTTCGTGGGGAAAATGGCGCGATTATTCTTGCACACGACCTCAAACTTATTAAAACCACAGCTACGAGGCTGGGTTTTTAATCGAAAAGGGTAACTGATGTTAAGGTATCCACAGAAAGCAGAGCCACAATGCTTGCCGATGCTTGTAGCGATGCAAGCATGAGGGAAGAGAGATAAAGCAAGCGCCGGCAGCAGGAGGCAAAATAATGGAAGTTTTGGTCTAACTAGCATCCTAAAATTGTTTCACCGATCAATGGGAGAGAAGAAGCGAAGATGATAATCAAGGGCCTCGTTTAATTTAATTCACGCATAGCCAAGCAAGTGAAGAATTCTATTATATTCACCTTACATACTGGTACTGCCATTTGCGACTGCTTAAAACTTTAAAATCTAGTCTTCCGTTCTCATTAAAAAAGTCAGTCAACTAATAAAGACAAACCATAAAAGTTAAAACACTTCGTGCCAGACGTAGCGCCAGTTTCGGACCGGAGCTAGAGGGACCCTGGCTCTCAAAATTTAGAAGTTTCATTTTAGGATATATATATATATATATATATATATACTTATTATACAGATTTAAATAGTTCTTTTAAAATAAAATTTTTAATTTTGTTTGTTTTTATAATTTTATATTAATTTTATGCATTGTAATATAACACGATTAACTATTTATTATATTAATTTTACGCACTGCAATTTGTCTATTGTATATATGTTTTTTTTTTTTAATTCTTTGGTTGCATTTACACAGGCAACTGAAATAACCCAAGAGCAATATCATTGACGATTAAAAAACATATTTAAGTTGATATAGTAATTATATTACAATCATGTATCAATTTCGTGTGATTAACCAAAGAGTAATAATAGAATAAGGGTTTTTGTTATTGTTAAGAGAGGAAGAAAAACTCCAACAAAAAAAAATCAACTGCAATGGCATGAAGAAAAAAATCCAATGATTAATTGATAGTAGCGAATAAATATTAAAACAAGAAAAACGACATAATTATGTACTTAATACGATTAATTAAAAATGAAACTAACTTAAATGATTCTAAGTGAATGAAAAATTTTTTGAAACGATTAATTCGAGTTGAGTGGAGGGACATAGAGGTTTTCGTTTTTAGTGCTTGTTAACTTCGTACAAGGTTTCAATCCTACATACAGTTTGTATAAAAATAATTACAAAATAAGATAAATATATATATATATATTATTTTTACATACAAGAAAGCAAGGTCCTGGAGGAGGCAAAATGATGGAAATTTTGAACTTTGTTCAGTGGGAAAGAATGGACCTTGGAAAGTCCCTGCAGAAAAGGCCGAATAGTTCAAATTGGTACGACGCCTTTGTTTTTTTCCCCCTTAAAGTCAGTCCTTTCCGCGTAGTGCTGTCTTTTCCACACTGCTTTTATCGCAGCCAATGAATACTAATTAAGCATTGAAGTTCCCTCGAAGAAAAACGTGCTGTTGGGGTCAACTTTCACGTAATGCGCAAGTGCGGCAGGGAGATGAAATTATGGGATTTGTTTGTTTAAGATTGATGATCACTATGCCGAGCTATTGAGATTACTAAAAATCTGTAGCTATAGCATGTATTAAAGTAGTGTACATCAGGTCTGTAGCAGGGCACTGCCTGCTTGGCATCTGACACGTTTCTTCTCTTGGGAGAAAAATGGACGAAAGAGAGGGGAAGGAAGGAAAGAAAGAGAAAGAGAAAGAGAAAGAGAAAAAATTGTCTTGTTTATTTATTTATGTAGTTTTTATCTTTCGTGCTTTGTATTATTTTTATATGTTTGCAGGATTAGAAATTTATATTTATTTATTTATTTTTTTAGATAAAAAATATATTTATATTTTTATATCGTATTACATTTTATTTTTTTAAAATTTTTTTGTGTCATATTTTAATTTATTTTATATTTTAGATAGTTTATTATAATGATTGAATTTTACTTATAAATCATTTACTTAAGATATTAAAATATAAAAATTAATTAATTAATTAATTTTTATTTTATTTTTTAATGACATAAAGTGGTTGGTGTGCATGTTGATATGAGGTTCGTATATTTATTCATAAATTAATTTAAGATTTACATATTTATTCGTAAATTAATTTAAAATATGTACTTGATTTGCTATTGTTTATTTTAAAAAATATACTTAAAAGAGTTAGGCTATACATTTAGAAGAAGTTAGTTTAATATTCGCACCAAAGCCACTTTGAGAAAAATAAGCAATTTTATATTTTAATGTTATATTTAAAATAATTGGTTGACATGTTGATTTGTAAGTTAATTTAAGATTCTTATCTAATTTTAAATAATTTTTTATAAATTTAATTTTCATAATTAACAAAAATAATATATTAAAATTAATATTATTGCAATTTAATACAAATTAAATCAACAATTATTTAATAAAATTTAATTTAAAATTAATTTTTATTATTAATTAAAAATTATGTATTGAAAGGGTTAGTCATGCATTCACCTGTAAGTTGATTTAAAATTTATATTCAATTCATTTATTAATTTTTATTTTTAAATAATATATTCAAAAGAATAAATTTATTAGTTTACTTGTGGATCAATTTGATTTTTATAGTTGATTTATATCATAATCAACCAACCATCCATTATTAATTGAAAATAAAAACAAAACAAATGCAATAGTTACCAATAACCAAAAATCCAAAAATCACGGCAAAAATAAAAATCTTAAGACGCTTAGTAGTTATCCATCCAAGCAATGAAAAATGAAAGCCAAGAGTAAAAAATGCCCTCTATCAACTGAACATGTTAAATAATGAAAGATCTATTTACATACATATATATATATATTTAATAATTTCACATAGAACACCAAAAAGCTACTTAAAATTCACATTTATCAAATAATTGAAAGAATTTATTAAGTGATTAACAACCAAACAAATTAAACAAGTACAAAAATGAATTTCCCATTAAAGAATTTGAGTCCAGTAAACAACCACAAAAAAAGAAAAAACTTCAAAATTTGCTTTACAATTGTTATACCCCACATATTGCGATCACCGAACAACGTACAGGCGATAGCCAAACAATATCAGACAATAATTCCTTCACATACAAGCGATCGTCAAGCGATACCATACGGGCGGTTGCCCAACAACACCTAATAATGATGTGATTTTTCCGATAATGATTTAATTACAGAGTTGACATCTTTTGAGTGTTGACCGACTGACGGAGTTGATCACAAGGCACCATAGCCTGACGTTTAGCTTGATGCTGGTCATGTCGCTATTAAATCACCTAACATCATATCTCCAAATAATCTTATAAAAGAGGCAAGTTAGCCCAAAAGTAAGAGATTCAACCCCCAAATATATCAACACCATTATACAAAGTTCTATTCTGACTTAATCATGGGAGAAGGCTCTCAGAGCATAAACTCCAGCATCCTTCTGACCTTTTTTATATTGCAAGGTTGCACTCGGCTTTCAGCACCCGTAAGGAGAGTATCAACAATTGGCGCCGTCTGTGAGAACACAATCGAAAAAGAAAACCATGGCTGACCAGAGTGTTGACACCCCACAAAATGTCTCGTCGCCACTAGAAGTGACAAACCGTACAGCAGTTCCGGCAACCCCAGCAATACCC
>JBBYHL010029203.1:0-62540 GCA_038381835.1 Adansonia madagascariensis
ATACCTTAGCCTTAAAGGTAATAATTTCCTTAGTGAATTATGGGAATCACCTTGGTAAGAAAGTACCAAGAAGAGAGAACGTAGGTGCCAAATTAAAGAACCGAACCTCTATACATCCATTGTCGATTTTTCTCTCTTCGTTATCTTATTTTAATTTTTAAATTTACAAAGTTTTTATAGAACCAATTCACCCCCTCTTGGTTCAATCTCGCCATTGAAGCTAACATATACCTTCACCATGAAAATATCTTGGTACCGCTAATGGACTCAAAAATGACCTCAAAAGGCTAAAGGAACCTTAAACATCCACCTTTGGCATAAAAAGCATCTCAGTGAGGAAAAACTATGAAAATGCCCTTGGGATATACCTTCGACATGAGAGTATCTCGGTATCTCTAGTGGACTCAAAAGGACAAGTAATGATGATTCTTACTTTAAATGGGTAATTTATATTACAAAATGACCTAAATATGAAATTTGCTAATGGGTCCCTAAATTTCTCAATATTGAATATTAGCCTTTAATTGATTAATAATACTAAAAACATTTAAAAAAATACTCAAAATGGGTGATTTAAATCTTAAAATAACCTAACATGGAAAAATGTCATTAAGTCCCTAAATTTTTAAAATTTGCATTTCGTACCCTAATAGAGAACCAAAAGAATACGAAAGGTTTTAATATTTTTAGCACCCCACTAAAGAACCAATTGAATGCTAAAAATATTTAAAAACATTCTAAGGGAGTGATTTCCTACTAGAGAAAACTAGTTTAGTCTAAAAATGCTAAAATTCCATAGTGGTCCCTAAGCCTTCCTAAAATTACAAGTTGGCCCCAACATGATTAAAATATAAAATGAAGCATTAAATAAATCAAAATAACAATGAAAAATCACTTAAAAAATTACAAGCAAGATTCGGTCACTTCTTTTTACCCTTAAGGTAAAATTTTCAATTTATTACCTTTATTATTTTACTTTATTTTATTTCATTTCATACCTTAATTGAGAACCAAAAAGATACAAAAAAGTTTTAAAGACTTTTATACCCCCTACGAATAACCATGAGAATATTAAAAGCCAAAAATATGGTTAAAAATTTGATTTTATTATTACAACTTAAAATTTGCTATTTGGTCCCTTTATTTTTACATTTTTCTTCAATGAAGTCTACATATGATTATGCATCTCTAAAATCATTAAATCATGTAGAAAAATATATACAAACATTTACAATCTGCCATGTGCAATATTAAGACCAACATAATACACCCAAAATTACAATTTTACTATACTTTGCAAACTAACCCCTAACCTTTTAGACATTTGCAATTTAGTCCTTAATCAACCAAAACTATCATGAAAACACATCATTAAGGCATGAAATCAGCTTGGAATCAGTAGCAAACATGGGGAAAATACTCATTAAGTTTCGGACAAACATGGGATTTATTAGAACAAAAATTTTCCATTTTTTTAGTATGGTTCCTAAGTTTAACATTTGTTACAAAATGATATATTAATATCAATTCTAAGCTAAAACTAACCAAAACCATCATCATTTACTCAAGATTAGGTTTGACCAAGGTGGGATTCATCAAGCAAACAAAATTTTGATGATGGAAAAACAAGTAAAACACTTGTATACACCATTTTCATTCATAAAACATAAACTTTCAAACATATAATAACCAAGTCACCATAAATCAAGCAAGACAACATATATACATGTGGTATTACAACAAAATGACCATGAAATCAGCAAGAAATAGGAAGGAAGAAGGTGATTACCTTGGCTGAAAGTCAAAGGGGTAAGAGTTTTATCTTATTTTTATTTTTTCTCTTATTTTTTTCTTTTTTCTTTCTTTTTCTCTCCAATTTTTTCCTCTCCTCCCCCAAAAACTTCTTAATGAAGAAAAATGTCCTCTATTTATAGAGTAAGGGGCGACAATATTGCTACCCAAATGGAGTGGCCAAATAGCCCCCTTTTCTTTTCTTTTTTTCTTTTTATTTATTTGATGTGAAAATGGCTTGTTAGGTTGGATAACCATAATTGTTGTCATAAGCCCATGCTCTTGTTATCTTTTCTTACAAGCCACTCTATTATCAAACTCATGATGAAGTTGATCAGCTCATGTAATGGGTAATTGGGATGTAACAAACTTGGTTAGAAAGTAATTGGATGAGAAAACAAGCTAGTTAGCATGTAACTAGTTGGAAAAAGTAAATAAAATAACATCAAATAAAATTTCCAAAAATCAAAATAGAATTGGAATTAATATTAATTGATGATAGACAAAATTTTAGAAATGAAATGGTGCAAAAGATCTTGATAGGAAATTAAAAACTCATAAAATTTTACAAGAAATGCCTTAGTGTAGGAAAATTAACATGTATGAAAAAAAAATTCAAAACCCATGAGATAAATTAAAAATTTCAAAACTGTTTTAATGGGAGTTAAATGACATTATTAGATGAATTTTAAAAATTTTAAACCAAAGAAAATTTCCCCTAAAACATTTACGGAATAGAAAATTTGATTTTTTAAAAACGAGAGAAAAGTTCAAGAAAAAAGTCAAAACTCATGAAAATGAATGAATTTTTGAAAAATTAAATTTTGGTGAATCAAATAATAATTTTTGATGAATTTTAAAAATCACAAACCAAGAAAAATTACCCCAAAAGCATTTACGGATTAAAAAAGTTTGTATTTTTGAAATATGAGAATTTCAAAAAAAAATTCAAAACTCATGAAAATAAATGAATTTTTCAAAACTAATTTAATGTAAATCAAACAATAATGTTCGATGAATTTTGATGTTTAAAACTCGAGAGGATTCCACCAAAAATGTTACAAGTAAAGAAAAACTCATATTTCAATACCAAAAAAATTACAAAATTTCATTGACATTGAAGTAAAACAAATTCAAGACCACATGTTATTCAAAACATTAATTTCTAAGGTGAAGGAAATGAACTTGTAAAATTTTAAAAATAGATCAACAAGAACCAAAAGTAAAATTCACGAGCATGATACTTGTAAGACTACAAAATTTAAAATTAATTTATAAAATTTATAGTTTGACACTTCATGATAGAAAATGCCAATACATATTTTTCCTTGCATATTTATGATTTCTTTGGGTGAGAATCGACATAAAACCACACCGATGTCGGTAAAAATATTTAACCACCAATTTCCCAAGTTTTTCAAAAAAAATCTCAAGAAATTCCTAAAAATAGGAAAACTAATCGTGAGATCGTTCACAGAGGTAATTTCCAAAATTTGTCAAGAAGTTGTTCAAAAATAAAATTTTTTCTTTACGGATTCATCTTTTTTACCTAAGAAAATAGATTTTTCCATCATGTGTATATACAGTTATTTACATATGACTGATAAAAATTACAAAAAATTGAAAACCGCTTTGGTGGAAGTTGACCTCCATAAGAGTGGCCACTATATTTTCGTTCTTGAATAATTGGGACTTTCGGGGACAGACAACCCAGACGAAATTAGGTGTCTACAGTTGCCCCTCTTTGTCCATTGCTGAGAATCAAGAATAGGACAAAGACCAAATAGACATAATTTCGTATAGGCCATAAAGTACTAGAAAAATAAGATATGATTATATATATTAGAGCTTACTGATTGAAGGGGAACTTTCAACCTATGGTGAAGTTAATATTGAAAATGAGTTCGTTGGGGTGAAAACATACAAACCAACCAATAAGAGAAATTAATTGAGATCAAGCAGTCAAGTTAACAAACAAAGGGAGTTACCCAGGGCTAAGCCGACAGGTAGATAAAGGATACAAAGGTAATACCTAAGGTTAAACGTAACAAGGTCAACCAAGGTTAAACCATTACGTCAAATGAGATACAAAAAGGAGCTTGACCAGGGCGAAACAATCATGTTCAACGACAGTGAAAAAAAGTTTAACCGGGGCTAAACCATCACATCAAACAAAATGAAAAAGGGGTTTAACCAGGGCTAAACCATTACATCAAATAGAGGTGAAAATAATGTTTGACCAAGGCTAAACCATGACATCAAATGAAATGAAAAGGGAGTTTGACTAAGGCTAAACCATCACATCAAATAAAAGAGAAAAGAAGTTTAACCAGGGCTAAACCCTTACGTTAAACGAAATGAAAAATGAGTTTGACCAGGGCTAAACCATCACATCAAATGAAGGTGAAAAGAATGTTTGACCAAGGCTAAACCATCACGTTAAATAAAATGAAAATAAGGCTAAACTATCATGCCAAACAAAGGTAAAAAGAAGTTTAACCAGAGCTAAACCATCACGTCAAATAAAATGAAAAGGGAGTTTAACTAGGGCTAACCATCAGATCAAACAAAATGAAAAGGCAATTTGACTAAGGCTAAACCATTACATCAAATAGAGGTGAAAAAAATTTGACAATGACTAAACCATCACGTCAAATGAAATTAAAGAGAGTTTGACTAGTGCTAAATAATCACGTCAAATAAAATGAAAAAAGAGCTTGACCAGGGCTCAACCATCACGCCAAACAAAAATGAAAGGAAGTTTGACCAAGTAAAATGTAGCAAGACTTGATCGAGTATAGCCAAGTAAGTAAGAATTCAAATGAGTACGATTGATTGGAGACAAACCCTAATAAGGTTAAAGTAATCTGATATTTAAGATCTTTGAGGAAGGTTGACTTACCTTTTGATTTTGAAGTAGTATCCATTCTGATAGTTTTTATTCTTACTTCATTGCTTTAAACTTGTGAATTACATAATTATGAATGTGGATGCATGGTGAATGTGCATGAATTTTCATGATTGGATCTTTTCCTCATTTTTTTTTACTTTTCGTTCATTTTTTTGAATCATGATTCAACCCACTTTAAAAGCCTAAAAACATCTTCAAAAAACATGGAGAATCTTTCTGGTGGTAAGGGGTCAGTCTAGAATTTGACATTGCATTTATAGAAACAATTGTTCTTGCCTTCTGACAAATTCAAATTATGATGTACTGGCACCGTCTAGTGATTGAAAAAGAATGGTATGATTAGGAATATATGGGGGATGCCCCTTGTGGTTATGTGGTGCATCAATACCATCTAGTGGTTGAAGAAAATGGATATGATTGGAAATGTGGGCAATGTCCCTGCCCTAAAAGAAAATAAGACTTCGTGATGCATAATCATCATGAAATGAAAAGAGAGTTTGACTAGGGCTAAATCATCACATTAAATGAAATGAAAAGAGAGCTTGACCAGGGCTCAACCATCACGTCAAACAAAAATGAAAGGAAGTTTGACCAAGTTAAATGTAGCAAAACTTGATCGAGTACAGCTAAGTAAGTAAGAATTCGATCGAGTATGATCAATTAGAGACAAACCTTAATATGGTTGAAGTAATCTGATATTTGAGATCTTTGAGGAAGGTTAACTTACCTTTTAATTTTGAAGTAGTATCCATTCTAATAGTTTTTATTCATGCTTCATTGCTTTAAACTTGTGAATTACAAAATTATGAATATGGATGCAAGGTGAATGTGCATGGATTTTCATGATTGGATTTATTCCTCATTTTTTTGCTTTTCGTTCATTTTTTTAAATCATGATTCAATCCACCTCAAACGCCTGAAAACATCTTCAGAAAGTGTTGAGAATTTTTCTAATGGTAAAGCGTCAGTCTGGAATTTGACATTGTCTTTATAAAAACAATTGTTCTTGCCGTTTGATGAATTCAAATTATGATGTACTGGCACCGTCTAGTGACTGAAAAAGAATGGTATTATTTAGAATATGTGGGGGATGCCCCTTGTGGTTATGTAGTGCATCAATAAAATCTAGTGGTTGAAAAAAATGGATATGATTAGAAATATGGGCAATGTCCTTGCCTTGAAAGAAAATAGGACTTTGTAATGCATAATCATCATAAAATGAAAAGAGAGTTTGACTAGGGCTAAATCATCACGTCAAACAAAATGAAAAGAGAGCTTGACAAGGGCTCAACCATTACATTAAACAAAAATGAAAGGAAGTTTGACCAAGTAAAATATAGCAAGACCTGACCGAGTACAGCTAAGTAAGTAAGAATTCGATCGAGTATGATCGATTGGAGACAAACCTTAATATGGTTAAAGTAATTTGATATTTGAGATCTTTGAGGAAGGTTTTGATTTTGAAGTAGTATCCATTCTGATAGTTTTTTTTTTCTTGCTTCATTGCTTTAAACTTATGAATTACATAATTATGAATGTGGATGCATGGTGAATGTGCATGGATTTTCATGATTGGATTTATTCCTTATTTTTTGCTTTTCATTCATTTTTTTAAATCATGATTCAACCCACTTCAAAAGCTTGAAAACATCTTCAGAAAGTGTGGAGAATCTTTTTAGTGGTAAGGGGTTAGTCTAGAATTTGACATTGTCTTTATAGAAATAATTATTCTTGCCCTCTGAGGAATTCAAATTTTGATGTACTGGCACCGTCTAGTGATTGAAAAAGAATGGTATGATTAGGAATATGTAGGGGATGCCTCTTGTGTTCATGTGGTGTATTAATACCATCTAGTGGTTGAAGAAAATGGATATGATTGGAAATATGGGCAATGTCCCTGCCCTAAAAGAAAACAAGACTTTGTGATGCATAATCATCATGAAATGAAAAGAGAGTTTGACTAAGGCTAAATCATCACGTCAAACGAAATGAAAAGAGAGCTTGACCAGGGCTCAACCATCACGTCAAACAAAAATGAAAGAAAGTTTGACCAAGTAAAATGTAGCAAGACTTGATCGAGTATAGCCAAGTAAGTAAGAATTTGACCAAGTACGATCGATTGAAGACAAACCTTAATAAGGTTAAAGTAATCTGATATTTGAGATCTTTGAAGAAGGTTAACTTGCCTTTTGATTTTGAAGTAGTATCCATTCTGATTTTTTTTTCTTGCTTTATTGCTTTAAACTTATGAATTACATAATTATGAATGTGGATGCATGGTGAATGTGCATGGATTTTCATGATTGGATTTATTCCTTATTTTTTTGCTTTTCGTTCATTTTTTTAAATCATGATTCAACCCACTTCAAAAGCCTGAAAACATCTTCAAAAAGCATGGAAAATCTTTCTAGTGGTAAGTGGTCAGTCTAGAATTTAACACTGTCTTTACAGAAACAATTATTCTTACCCTCTGAGGAATTCGTATTATGATGTACTGGTGCTGTCTAGTGACTGAAAAGGAATGGTATGATTAGGAATATATGGGGGATGCCCCTTGTGGTTATATGGTGCATCAATACCATCTAGTGGTTGAAGAAAATGGATATGTTTGGAAATATGGGCAATGTCCCTGCCCTAAAAGAAAATGGGACTTTGTGATGCATAATCATCACGAAATGAAAAAAGAGTTTGACTAGGGCTAAATCATCACGTCAAATGAAATGAAAAGAGAGCTTGACCAGGGCTCAACCATCATGTCAAACAAAAATGAAAGGAAGTTTGACCAAGTAAAATGTAGCAAGACTTGATCGAGTATACCTAAGTAAGTAAGAATTCGATCGAGTACAATCGATTGGAGACAAACCTTAATAAGGTTGAAGTAATCTGATATTTGAGATCTTTGAGAAAGGTTACCTTTTGATTTTGAAGTAGTATCCATTCTGATAGTTTTTATTCTTGCTTCATTGCTTTAAACTTGTGAATTACATAATTATGAATGTGGATGCATGGTGAATATGCATAGATTTTCATGATTGGATTTATTCCTTATTTTTTTCTTTTCATTCATTTTTTTAAATCATGATTTAACCCACTTCAAAAGCCTGAAAACATCTTCAGTAAGCGTGGAAAATCTTTCTGATGCTAAGGGGTCAATCTAAAATTTGACATTATCTTTACAGAAATAATTGTTCTTGCCCTCTGAGGAATTCGAATTATGATGTACTGGTGTAGTCTAGTGACTGAAAAAGAATGGTATGATTAGGAATATGTGAGGGATGCCCCTTGTGGTCATGTGGTGCATCAATACCATCTAGTGGTTGAGGAAAATGGATATGATTGGAAATGTGGGCAATATCCCTTCCCTGAAAGAAAACAGGACTTTGTGATGCATAATTCCATCTAGTTGTGAGGAAAAGGGATATGATTGGAAATGTGTTGGGGATGCCCTCCTTCAATTCATTTGTGGCTTTTAGAATGTAATAAGGACCTGATGTTTCCATCAACTCCCTTGCTAGCTGGAACAAAATGATCAGCATCTTCTAAGAGGTTGAGTTTCCTCCAATTGTCAGAATTCTATCTAAGACCGTTACTTATCCACCCTTAACACTTCCTAGAATGTTTGAAAGAATTATGACATGAACCATGATTTTCATAATGTTTTGACCTCATTCTAAAGTAACTTAAAGAAATTAGTCTGTTTTCTATTTTAATCAATCTTTATTTCTTTAAGTCGTTAATTATCATTTAGTAAAAATGTTAGCATGATAAAAAAAATCTAATAGATGTTGCATTTCAAGGAAAAAAGTAGAATATTAACTTTTTTTACAAAAATAATGGTAAAATGCCTAAGAAGAGATTCATAAAGATAATGGTAAATGTCGAAGAAAAGGTTTGGACAACTCAATTCAGATATTTAAAGATTTCTTCTGAACAAAATATTTGCTTTTGCATAAATCCATCTTTTAAAGATGCGTTTGGTCATATCATGCCTACGATTTAATCATTTCTTTCTTTACTTGAGCTTCCCTTTTAGGTTTTTAACTCGAAGCCTCCCTCTTATATTACCTTTAATCGCATGCCCTGTTTAGGTTTTTGTCTGATTTTTTTTTTTGCTTTTTTATCTTTTTTTAAGCGTTGTATTTCTTTACGCTGTCTGCATTGATAAGGTTTGGTAAGACATCTCCATCCATTTTGACAAGGATTAATGCACCTCTTAAGAATAACTTGTAAACCACATAGGGCACTTCCCAATCGATGCCCATTTGCCTTGTGGATCTTTTTATATCAAGATGATTTTTTTCATCACTAATTCTCCTTCGTGAAGTTGTCTTGGATGAATCTTCTTATCATGGGTCTTCATCATCCTTTTCTGGTACATTTTCCCATGCTAGATTGCTTTTAACCTCTTTTCTTCAATAAAGTTCAATTGTTTATAGTGATCTCATGCCATTCTGCTTCTTCCAATTTGGTTTCCATTAATATTCAAATTGATGGGATCTCGACTTCAATTGGTAATACTGCCTCCGTGCCATACATCAATGAGTAAGATGTTGCCGCAATCGAGGTCCTACTAAGGTTCGATAAGTAAAGAGAGCAAATGGAAGCTTCTAGTGCCAATCTTTATAAGTTTTCACCATTTTTCCCATAACCTTCTTAATATTTTTGTTGGTAGCTTTTATGGCCCCATTCATCTTCGGACGATATGTGACCGAATTATGATAAGAGATTTTGAGTTAGGTATAAACCTCCATCATCAATTTATTATTCAAGTTGAAGGCATTATCCATTATAATTCTTTCAGGGACCCTGAATCTACAAATAATATTGGCCTTTAGAAATTTAATCATCACGAATCTTGTGATGTTTGCAAAAGAAATGGCTTCTAGCCATTTGGTGAAATAATCAGTGGCCAGCAAGATGAAGCGATGCCAGTTTGATGCTGTAGGAGTAATGGGTCGATGACATCCATACCCCATATAGAATAAAGCCATGGTGCGATCATGACATGTAACGGTGAGGGTGGGACATGAATCTTGTTAGCATAGATTTAACACTTATTGCACTTTTGGGCATACTTGACATAGTCACTCTCCATAGTCGTTCAAAAGTAGCCCAATCTCATGATTTGTTTTGCCATCTTATGTTCATTGGCATGAATCGTACAAACCCTTTCATGTATTTTTTTATTATTTTATTTACTTCTGAAGCATTAACACACCCTAACAATGTTTAATCAAAATTTTCTTATACAAAATCTTTCCTCTAAGATAAATTCAGTGCTAGCCTTCTTAAGGCTCTCTTATCAGTTTTTGAGGCATTTAACGAATGTACTCGATCCTTCAAATAATTTTTGATATCGTGATACCGTGGAAGGCTATCACCTTAATCTCAATGTTGTGGCAATATGGAGGGAATTCATAAATACTCATCTCAATAGATGTCACTTCCTGCCCCTTGTTTACTTTGAACATCAGAGCCAAGTTGGCTGGAGCATCCGTCATTTGATTGTCATCATGGAACAGATGAATGAAGTCTACTTCTTCAAATTCTTCTAGTAGTTCTAGAATCAATTTTTTATATTGCTGCAACCTTAGGTCTTGTGTTTCCCATTCTCCATGTAGTTGGTAAATTACCAAGGCTAAATCTCCATAGACTTTTAGTACCTGGGCCTTCTTTTCTAATGCTACTCAAAGCCCTATAAAACATGCCTCATATTCCACCACATTGTAGGTGCAATCAAAAATTATCCGAGCTATAAAAGAGTAATAATCCTATTTTAGAGATATTAAAATTACACTGATTCCATGGCTCGATGCATTTGATGCTCCATAAAAATACATTTTTCATGTAGATCCTTTCGATGACTTTTCTTTTTCTTTAACCATAATATTCATCAAGTCCTTATTAGGGAATTTGAAATCCAACAGTTGATAATCGTCAAGCACCTGGCTAGCTAAGACAGCAATGGCATTTCCTTTGATATCCTTTTGGCTTACATAAATGATATCATATTCGGATACTAGAACTTGCCACCTAGTTATCCTTCCTAATAAAGCTGGCACTTCGAATAGATATTTGATTGGGTCCATTTTGGTGATCAGCCATGTAACATGATACAACATGTACTGTCAGAGCCTTTCGCTATCCAGACTAGAGCACAACATATCTTCTCTATATAGGAATAATTTACCTCATAATCTAGAAATTTTTTACTAAGGTAATAGATTACCCGGTCTTTTTTTCTAGTCTTATCATGCTACCCCAACACACGGCCCATGGATCTTTTGAACACTGACAAATATAGGATCAAAAGTTGTCCCAGAGCAGGCAGTACCAATACCGATGAATTGGAGAGATATTGCTTAACTATTTTGAAAGCATTTTAGCATTTACTATCCCACTCACCAAGATTTTGTTTTTGCAAAAGCTAAAAATTGGATCACATTTATCCATGAGTTGAGATTTGAATCTAGCGATGTAATTCAATCTTTCTAAGAAACTTTTCACTTCTTTGGGCATGCGTGGGGATGGCAACTTCTGTATAGCTTTGATCTTATCTAGATCAACTTCAATTCCTCTTTCGCTTACAACAAAACCAAATAACTTTCTAAACCTGGCTCCAAATGTACATTTCGTTGGGTTCAGCTTTAGCCAATATTTTCTTAGCCTTTCAAACAACTTTCGCAAGTCCACTACATGACTTTCTTCTTGAGGGGACTTAGCAATCATATTATCAACATTCACTTTAATTTCCTTATGCATCATGTCATGGAATAGGGTGACCATTACCCTTTGGTAAGTTGCTCCCTCATTCTTTAACCCAAATGGCAATACTTTGTAACAAAATGTTCCCTATATTATGACAAATATGGTCTTTTCCATATCCTCTAGAGCCATTTTAATTTGGTTATACCCTAAAAATCCATCCATGAAAGAAAATAAATAGTTCTTCTAGTATTATCAACTAGGGTGTCTATATGAGGGAGTGGGAAGTTATCTTTTAGGCTTGCTCGATTGAGGTCTCAGTAATCTACACATATTCTAACCCTTCCATCTTTCTTAGGAACTAGGACAATGTTTGCAACCCACTCCAAATATTTTGCCACCTTTAAAAATCCAAATTTAAACTACTTCTTAACCTCTTCTTTTATCTTTAAAAGCATCTCTAATTTCATTCTCCTTAGCTTTTATTGAATCAGTTTGCATTTCAGCTATAAGGCAATTTTTGAAGCACAATCTCGGCATCCAATTTGGCATTCTTGATAAGACCATGCAAAGATGTCTTAAAATTCATATAGTAGACTCATCAAATCTTCTCAAGTGGAAGCCTTTATGGTAGTTCTTATTTTGATCTCCTTCTTATTATTTTCATCATTCCCAAATTGATAATCACAGTGGGCTCTTCGTGGGGTATTATGCGCTTATCTTCTCATTCAATTATTTTTAACAAATTAGGAGGTAAGATATAATCATCGACATCTTCTTCAAGATTGACCTCGTTTAAGCAAATAGTCTATTCAAAATTAACCTCTGAATCTTGATCAAATTTATCTATTTCTCTGCAAAGGCAAAAGGAAAGAAGAAATGGGCAAAAGATATGGGATATGAATGGGGTATGGATGTAAAAAAGGAAAGGAGATGGTGAGATAAGAAATCATAAAAGAAATAGATGTAAGAAAGAAAAAAAGCCAAGAAAGATTATATAAGAAAGATTACATGCATTTCATTTTTACTGATGATAAATTAACATTATGAGTTTTTATAAATAGATTTATAGACGTCAGAGTTCATTTCTTAGTTATTACTTTGGAATTGGCCTAGACACTATGCTTCTCTCAGCACATGTCCAATTCCTTAAAACATATCTAGGGGGTGTAAGCTAATTCCACAATCCTCAGTGAACTCTTCATCATCTCTTCCAATGCCAACCAAATGATGCTCTTCGAAGGCATCATTGATCACCAGAACAACATTCCTAGTTTCTTTATCTCTATTTCTCGAATTGACTCATCCATAGCAGAAAATTTCCTCTAACAAGGGGTAGAAAGTTGATTTTTGGCCTAACTATTAGCCAGCACCTAGTGATGGCTACTTTTCTCTTATTTTTTTTCTGAACTTCTTCTTCTGAACTCTTTCTAACTTGAAGCCTAATCCATATTTGTCTTTCTTACCATTGGCATTAATGGCCTAGCCGATTCCTTGCAAATGTTTTCTGAGTCTTTTTTTGGCTAAAGCTCTTTTCCCTATTATCAACTTAAGGCCCATACGTGTGCTTTTTAGTAGCCTCAGTTTAGGGATGATTGACCCTTCTGATATAAAGGTCGCATTGACAATCTAAAAAACTTTGAAAGATCATTCATCAGTTTCAGTATTTGTGTCAATGTTAGGAGCCTCTATAGAGGTCATAGTGACTATTTCTTTTTCCTTAAACAAGCTCACCAACCTTTCATCCATTATGAACTTGACTTTTTGATGCAAGGATGATGGAATGACCCCGATGAGGTGAATCCATGGTCACCTTAACAAATAATTATATGCTGAAGTGATATCCATAATGTGGAACTCGATTTTAAATAGGCAAGGACCAATTTCTAAAGTAACTGAAATAGTTTCTTTGATGTCCCTCCTTCCTTTCATGTCCATCTTTGTTCCATTAAAAGCCTGACAATCGCATGGCTTTGTTTGATTTTCCTAACATCTACAAGCAAATGAAACTATGTACTCCGTGGCATGACATTTATAGCAGAGCCATTATTGATAAAGACCTTAGGTAGTATGGTCTCTTTGTTCTTAGTCATGATGTGGAGGGCTTTTGCTGATGTATTACCTCCCAGCAAAATTTTATCCTCACTAAATGAGATAAAGTTGTCAGCGACAATATTGTTACCAAGCGGTCAAGTCTGTTGACAAAAAAGTCCCGAGGCACATAGCCTGATTTAGTACTTTTAGTAAAGTGTTTTAATGAAGTTCAAAATTGAGTAACAAAGTTAGCAAATAAATCTTCGCTGGTTGTTGCTTTAATTACTCCATGACACTATATTCGCTGTGCTTGATATGCTTTAGGAATTCACTCTTTTTTTTCCTTTACTAGTTCTTGTTTTTTCTTTAAGACATCCTCAATAACACCATCTTCCCAGATGTTTGTGCCTTTAATTTCACCTTTATACTGGCTTCACTGGTTTCCTTGCAGTATACATGCCCACTTCTTGTAACATGGTTGACTTCTATGATATCGATGAATGCCAATTGAGCAGTAACAACTTCTGGAGTGGTGACACCGCCGTTATACTTCCATGACACCTATTTACTATCTTATTAAGGGAATGATGCTGGTGTCCCAGTAATTAGTCTGGGAGTAATATCCACCTTTAGAGGCATGGTCTGGTTACAATGAATGATGAGAGGGCGGTCGATATCATGTGGGGGGTTTTAACAATCCTTCCCCTACCATATTGACTGATTTTTTCATTTTTGCTTTAGTCTGTTCTAAAAACTCGATCTCACCATCTTCATCATCCCTTGAATCAATGCTAAAAAATCTAGGTAACTCTGCAAGGTATGCCCCAAAGTCAAGTGATACTTGCAGAAATTAACACCATCATAAATTATCTTTTAATGCTTTCCCAATTCTAACTAAAGATTTCAGCTTTGGTCAGAACCATCCATATTTTTTCCAAGGGTGTTTTGACCTCTTCTACACTCAACTTCCTTCATTGCCTATTTTCAATGTTGTTGACATTGACTTTGGGCTCAAGATGATCTAGCAAAGGGTTTGCTACCATATTGGGAGCCAACACATTATCAAACTTAAAGGAGCCTCTATTACGAAGGCTTTAAACTTTATGCTTAAAGTGTTGGCAGCTTTCAATTAAGTGACCTGGTAGTGCATAGTATTCACAATGTAGCTTTAGGTCATACCAGTTGGATAATTACCTTCATACAGTTTAGCAAAATTTGGCGCTATTAGCCTTGCTTCTGAAAGTTTGTTGAACATTTCCTTATATGAATAAGGAAGAGGTCAAAATGGGGTCTGGTTTGATTAGTTTTTTAGGGTTATGTATTGGTGTTTGCTCTTGGCTGGTTTTGGGGAAGTGAGTTTGGAATGATAGCTTGGACGGTTGTTGAAATAGGTGCTCAAGGTGTGTTATATGGATAAGTGTTTTGGGGCATTTGTCTTGGATTTTGATAATAAGGGCGAGGTCCTAGGCAGTATGACTGGCTCACATAACCGATTAATGATGTTTCATCCTTTTTCTTTATTGGACTTGGCTTCTTTGCACTAGAAGACTCTCTTGATGTAAGCTTTCCAGTCTTAATGACTGGCTTAATCATTTCTCCAGAGATTACAAGATCTTAGAAATTCTTTTTCGTGTTCCCTACCAGCATGTCGTAATAGGCCAGACATAAAGTATCGACAAATAAGATTATCATTTCCTTTTCCATCAAGGATGGTTAGACTTGAGAGGCTAAGTCCCTCTACCATTGGGCATATTTTTTGAAGGATTCAGTTGACTTCTTCTCTAAATTTTGAAGGGTCAAATAATCTAGAGCCCACTCAGCCATATACTTGTACTGCTAGAGAAAAGCACTTGCCAAGTCAGCCCAACATTTTATTTGGGTATGATTCAAATCATTGTACCATCTCAATGCCAATCTTGGTAGGCTTTCCTAAAATTAGTAGATCAGGAGTTTATCATCTTGTCAGTAGCTTGCCATTTTTTTTATGAACATTTTGATGTGAGCCTGCGAGGATGTAGTGCTTTTATACTTCTCAAACTCTAGCATTTTAAATTTTAAAGGGAGAACAAGATCTGGGACTAAGCTGAAGTCTTCAACGTCCACACTACTATATAATTTAGCCTCCTCTATGGATTTTAACCTTTTTTTCAAGGAGTAATAGTTTTTTTTTCCTCTATTTTTTAGCTTCAACTACTTCTTTGGCCTTTTGCTTAATCTTCTCTTCTTCATCGATGCCTAGTCCCATATATTCTTTTTGGATGGGAATAGCTCACGTAGTTGTTTCTTAAGGTATAGCCTTAGGGTTTATGAGGATGACTGGTGGAGGAATAGCTGTTGAGGCCCTATGTTGTACATTCTGAGCATTGGCCGATGGTGGGCTGGTGCCTAATTCTTTAACTAGAGCCCCCCCGATCCTCTAGTGGGAGCATCAATTTTGCTTTCTACGCGGGGTGAATTGGCCCCCTAACTAGTATTAGCTCCATCATCTATGCGATTTGAGCTTGAAGTCCATCCTACCTTTTCAACATGGCCTCTTGAGCCTACTTATGGCTTTCCTCGAGTCGTTCCAATCTTGCGATATGGTCTTCAGCCATTCTCCATGCTCTTGCACTATTGTAGTAACTATGTATGGGTATTGACGATGTTGATTGGTTTCGAGTCGTAATGGTTAAACATTGTGTGAATTCCAAAATTTTTAGGAATTAAGTAATTATTAATAGATCAATAATCATATGTGTATGTGTATGTATGCATGACTAATGAATGTATTCAAGGGCATTTGCTTTACTACAAGAGTTCAGAATCCATAATTTCCATTGAGTTTAGAAAGGAACTACATAACACTTATCATTTAGAATTATGTTCGTAGAACTTCCTAATTTGGTCATATTGCTTTTTGCCTTGTTCCAAAAACTGAAGTATCGTCGGGCCAAATTCACAATAGGTTGATCTATCTTCGAAGTCCTTAGATCCTCTCTACCATATCCATTACTCAGATGATTGCTGAGTGAATTTGTTTTATCAGATGATCAATATAAAACTATCACCCTAGCGAATTGGTTATCCACTTCTTACGTTAGTCTTATACTCGGTAAAACTTGTTATCCCATCAGACATCCATTTCCTCATATGCTTGGACCTATGCCTCAATGTCATAACTCTCTTTGAGACAACTCTTGTCTTACTTGCCCCTAAGCTGAAATGAGTGCTTCTCTTTCTTGGAGTAATTCTGTCATCCTTTCACATTCTTGGTGAAGGTCATTTTTGAGCTGCTCATTCTTTTCCGCAGACCTCTTCCATTATCTTCGTGTATTCACGTGCACCTTTTGTTCTTGTTTGAATGTAGCTACCTTGACTTTGCTGCCCATAGCTTTAGCTTTCCACTTTCCAAGCTCTCTGTGAAGCTTATGCATTTCCTCGGTAACTTCACGACCATGGCCAATCTTTCTCCATAAAATGCTAGAGAGGGATAAAGTGTGAGAAATAGGGTTTAATCCTATCAGTGCCATCTCTCTAAAAATGGTTACGAGCCCAGATATATAGCACTAATGCACTCTCAAAAAATCTACCTTCGCCCGACTTTCGACATGCATTAAGTGCTCGAATGATTTATGTTAAGATGGCAGGGCTAGGATGCATATTTTGCTTCACCCAGTTAAAGAGCTTAATCATTGCTACTTCCACATGTCCGAGCACTCTTGGGAAGAAAACCAACCCATATATGGCTAAGTTAAAGAGCTTAATCATTGCTACTTCCACATGTCCGAGCACTCTTGGGAAGAAAACCAACCCATATATGGCTAAAGCAAATGCATTAAGGGTTTCCTCTTTTTTTGGCTGATCCCTAATATACTCTTTCAAAAATTGCCATAAAACAGCTGTGGTATTGCCTTTATGTTTAAGCAAAGAGACCAAGGAGATAAATCAAAGATCTATTCCAATCTATTTTTATGACTAGCTGGGTTGTGCTCTTTGCAGTAGATAAGTCTTGTCGCCACTTGTTCCAACCCTAATAATGATGCAATCTCTTCTATGGTGAGGGTCATGTCATAGTGGTTAAATAAAAAGCATCGGTAAGAGGGGTCCTAAAATTCTATCAGAGCTTGGACCAACTATTCATCTATGGGGATCTTCAACAACATAGCCCTATGTCCATATTTTGCTGTAAACTGGGTTTGCTTGGTTTATCCCATCCTTCCTATATATGTGCAAATTCAAAAATATTTTTTTGTCTAAGATCCAAGTGTGTGATCTTTGGCAGTCTCGATACAAAGTCCCCAGGTATAAAGTCCCCCTCTTTTCTTTGATTCAATTTAGACTCTGTGCAGACTTCTTCAAAAGTTTTGGAAATAACCACCACTTTTGCTTTGTTTGCCATAAAATCGAATGGAAATTAGCTAGATCTGAAATCAAGCCTAAAGCAAACACTCATAATGCAAATGAATAATGCACAAGAAAGATAAGAAAAAAAGTAAACAAGCTAGTATCCATGAAATAAATATTCCCGATAATAAAACAAAGCAATAAACAATATTACAATGATGTAATTGAAATAAAGCAAGCAAATAAAGAATGAAAAAGTATGCATATCCCTTCATATGTCCCTAACCTCGATGACACCTATGGTAAGGGTATGGTACTAATTGGGGAGCTACCAAGATTCACCATATGAGGTTTGGGTTAGACTCTAAATCGGTTCTCGAATTGCCCCTAGTCCAAAATTGATAACAAGGTACCTTCTCCTTATCAATTGTAGATTTATATCAAAAAAGGTTCAATTTGAGTATGAGTATCTTCCATGCCCGTAATGAGGCTAACATCTCGAGCAGGCATAGGAATTTACACCGGGTAGGTTTTTCACTAGCCCAAATAGAGACTAACACCTCAAAAGGTAGAGCTACTTCACCTCCTCCTAAATTATTAGGTACTTATGTCCCTCCCGCATTAGACAGAAAGGAAACTATTATAGATGTGTACAGTGTGTCGAAGGGATAAGCATACCCTTTTTTAAAATAAAGATAAAATACACAAACATTGACATAAAAATAAAATAAGTCATAAAGAAAATTTTCCAAAATAGGAATTGAAACTAAATACCAATTGAAACTGGATTAACTGAAATTTAATTATCACATGCTCAATTTTAGGCTTGACTCTCTAAAAAAAATTAGGTCCCTAGTGGAGTCGCCAAGCTGTCATAACGTGGCCTAGATGCAAATCCTAACCAAGCCTGACTTAAATGGCCTTTGACTATATAAGTGGTGATATATCATTATTTCAAAACTATTTATTTTTCTCTTTTTTTAGGCCATATTGATATTAATATTCTCTTATTTCTGGGGACTTGATAGTTCAGATAAATCATTCACCCATCTTAACCCTAAATAGTCATCACAAGATGACCATTTGCTTCGTGTCGCCACCAATCTATTTTGGCCAGATAAGATTGGTCATCTATTGAAATTAATACTTTAAAGGTCATGAAACCCTAAAGATAAATTATGTGGTCTACGAAGTACAAGAGATCATTTTTAAGGGTTTAAGAGTCAGTCACAGCTACAAGTAAGGATCAACCCTCTCATGGTGCCCAAAATTGGTACCTTATTGATCATTATTAATTTAAACTCTAATTTTTGTCCGGCTTCAATATGTGGTATTTAATTACAATTCTTATATTATTAAAATAATATTTTATTATTCCATTAGAGAAAATCAGGGTTTTGTGTTTTGAAAATCGTATGCACCCCCACTGGAAAACTAATGGGACATGGTAGTTTTTATTAATCTTTTTTGTCAACGTTCCACATGCCCTGCCTTTACAAACTTTGGATGATCAAAAGGGCCAAGCATGCTTGACTTAAAAATATGATGATATTTGACATGAAAGGGTGAAAGATTGTCAGATGAATTGCTCATCCGACTAGTCTTGGATGGCCACCATGAAGTGGCCATAAACTTGGAGTTGCCACCGATCATTTTAAGTTAGGCGTGACCGGATGCCTATTGAAAATAATACCAGAGATTCATTGTTTTGGGTTCTAGAGTTGGTTACATGTGGGAAAGGATTAGCACCCCCACGATGCCCGAAATAGATACCATCTAAGTATATCTTACTTGAATCACGGTTTCCTCAGTTCCATTTTTATCATTATTTAAATATAATTCCCTCTGATGCATAAAATTTTGTAAAGATACGAGCCCGGGTTTTAATAAAAATTTTATCACCTATGCACTTAGGAAAGGTGAGAAACATAGGGATTTTTTATGAAAATGATCTCTAGTGGGTTTTTAAGAAAAAATCAAATATTTCATGTCTGGCATTGGAGAGATACTTACATAGATACCATTTTGTGATTTTGAAAATAATTTTTAAAGCATGAATGCTCGAGGTCCCTAAAAGAGGAAACGTATTGGTAAGATAGGAAAAAAATAATAAATAAATCCATAAAAATAAATACAAAAATACATAAAAAAGAGGAATGATAGAAATGTATCTCATAATTGTCTTCGATTATTGATAATAAACGAGACGACAACATTGAGACTTAGTCGAATTTGGTGAAAATTTGAGGAGAAAAAGGTTTCGATGACTCGAAAGGGAAAAAAGCAAGGATTTTAAAGAAAAATATGAAGAGTGGGGTTGGAGTATCCCCTCAGAAGAATGGGGTTAGAGTATCCCTGAAAATAAAAGTTTGATATTGAATTTGAGGTAAAAGCAAGGTTAGAGTATCCCCTCAGAGTAGTAGGATTAGACTATCCTCGAAAATGGAAATTTAATGTCATTTCAAGGTAAAAGCGGGGTTAGAGTATCCTCTCAAAGTAATAGGGTTAGAGTATCCCTGAAAATAGAAGTTTGATATTAGATTTGAGGTAAAAGTGAGGTTGGAGTATCACCTCAAAGTAGTGGGGTTAGAGTAACCCAAAAATAAAAATTCGATGTCATTTTGAGGTAAAAGCGGGGTTAGAGTATCCCTTCAAAGTAATGGGGTTAGAGTATCCCTAAAAATGGAAGTTTTATATTGGATATGAGCTAAAAGTAGGGTTGCAGTATCCCCTCAGAGTAATGGGGTTAAAGTATCCCTAAAAATAGAAATTTAATATCATTTTGATGTAAGAGCGGGGTTAGACTATCCCCTCGGAGTAATAGGGTTAAAGTATCCCTGAAAATGAAATTTTTTTACGTTCAAGAGGAATGGGTCATTTTTTGGATGGGAGGATCTTGGAAATTCAGGAGATAAAGGTTTGGCTAAAATGTTCCTCTTTTGTTTAGCCTTGGTCCAAGCCTAAAGGGTTTAGGTCATTAGAATGAGCCGAGTAGATCATGAGGTGTTCGAATGCCTTAATAAGAGCATTTCAGAAATTGGGCTAGAAACAGAGGACAACATTGCATCGTTTCTCTTTCTGAATTTATTTTGAGCTCATTCGGAGGTCCCGAGGAGTAAAAGAGGTGCCGTTGGAAAGGTAACTCAATAAGGATTAATGTAAAGATATTCTAAAAATCCTAGAAAATCACTATCTAGGCAGAATTAACTTTTCAATTTCAACTTGACTCGACACTGGCAGCATGTACAGGGTAAAGGTATGATGGACTTTGAAAAATCATTTAGGATTCATCCGAAATTGTTAAATACGAATAATATCTTTTCAAAAATGGAATTTCATGAACTCTATAGGAACAATATTCAAGGAATTCAAAAATATTGTTTGCTAGGCTGAAACACCCCAAACAGTAAACTTTTTGCTAGATCCAAGGGTTTCAGACAGTGAAGATTCAAAAAATCATAACTATTTCATCCAAGATGATCTGAAGGTAAATGAGATATCGTTGAAAAGTAATTTGAAACCCTTTAAAGAAAAATACCAATACATTTTGGATAAATGATTTTTTATTTTTAAATAATTTTTCAAAACCAAACTGTTGTGCTGCTAGAATAAAACAGGCGAGGTGTTCGGTATTTTTGGTTTTTCATTAAGTTGAGCTCAGACCATGGGCGTTTGAACATTCATAGCTAAGATGGGGGTTGGCATGGGTGTCACGAGTTCATTCAACAGTGCCAGAGCAGTTTGGGACAATGGAACAACCAGTTGACCATGGCATTATGAGGATGTTTGGCTAAGGACCAAGGATTCACATTTTTCAACTAAAAGACTTCATTTCATTTTTTTGAAAACCAGTATTCTTACACTCATTCTTCCATGAATATAGAATTGAATACTTACTTTGTCCCCAAGGTTGGAAAACTGACTTCATAAAAATCTTAAGCCCATGTTATTCTCCATGTGTGGGAGATAGCATGTGCTTAACTTGGGGTTTTTTTTTTTAAATTAGGTTTTTCTAGCACTCAAGTATGCATCTTAACACAAGCAAAGTATTACAAAATAATGCAGAATATGGAAGACATATATGCGCAAGCAACGATGACATTTTTCATAGAAAAGATGACTGACAAATTCATGGAGATGATAGATAGATGCATGAACATACTTAGGATGAGCATGTTTAAAAAAGAGTTTGTTAGGATGAGCATGTTTAAAAAGAGTTTGCTAAAAAAGACATTTTTATTTCATGGAGCCTATCAAGCTTCTAGGAAATGCATGAGCATACTTATGCCATGTTAAGATACATATTTTAAACATGAGATGAAGACATGAATATGGAAGGAACATGGAAAGAAGTGCATGGCCAGAGGCTATTATGGTGATGAAAATGCAAAGGCGCATGCTTAGTTAAACAAACAACATGAAGGCACCAAGAAAAACATCAAGATCCTAAACTACCACAACCAAAGCACAAAAAATTCATAGGAGTCCTAAGGTGGCTATAAAAGCATACAAAAGGTTTACTAAGATGATGTTAATGATGAAACAGAAACTAAAAAAATCAAGGTAGAGAGGATATACCAAAAAACTTGAACTTCCCTCTTTCTCAAAGTAATGACTGTAGGCTTAATTTTTTCCTTCTCCTTGCTATATTTAGCAAGAAAAGGAGGAAAGAAAGTAGCTTTTTGGTGGTATGGTTGATGGTAAGGCTTTTTAAGTATCAAAATGTGTGTAAAGTTGGGTTCTTAAAGGTTTTCCAGTGGTTAGCTACTGGAATGGAGTATGAAGTCACTAAAATAGTATTTTTGGAAGTGTTTTTTTTTTTTTGCTGAGAATAGTTAGAGAATTTTTAGGAATGGCCCTGGGATTTTTTAAGGTTTTTTTTAGCCCTAAAGTCCTCTTGCTAAGCTAGCCATGTCCCTATTTATCTTCATGCTTAGCCAATGACTTTAGAAGACAAACGAAGGGCATTGTTAGGTTTTCTTCTCCGAACTAAGAGACATCCAAGTCACATGCTCAGTCGCACAAAGGGCGTTGGTTCTACCATGCTGAGAAAGAAATCAAAAAGGCTACAATAGCCTCCCAACTGTTGATATGCCTACCACCCTCTTACCACTATATCTCTTATGAAAGTGACCTTTGGCATTGGTTGCTTGAGCTCTAAACTTGTTTAAATCCGATCATTGGCCCAAAGCCAAGGTTTGTAATGCTTTATGACAATTTGTTGGTGCTAAAAACATGTTTGAATCAGATTTTTTAAGGCTAAAAAATGGGTCGAACTAGGTAAAAATGCCCTGGTGTATCGATACAGAACATGTTGTATCAAGACACAAGGTACATTTTACTCTTGAGTTTCGATACAATAAGTTGTGTATCGATACTAAAAGCAAAAAATGTTTCCAGTCTTGAGACTTAGACGCTAGTATTGATACTCTATGGATTTGTATCAATACTCATGCTTGTGTATCGATGCATTTTCCCAAAAATCACAACTTTAGCTGCTACCAAGGTTTATATTGATACAAACATGTCAGGTATCGATACCACACCTTGGGCATGATACCTACCAAACCCTCTTATATCGATACTACACATGGAAATTCAAAATTTTGGTAACGTGAAAGCCTCGTGATAGTTTTTAAGCACCCATGTGACATGCACATACCTTAAATTCCTAGAGTTGTCTTATCTTGGTCACAAAGAGAGGAAAATAGGCTCATGTACTCACTTGAATGATTCTGATGACACCCTAAAAATGCCCTTTGATGCCTCATTTTTGCATTTTTCTTTAAAGCGGTCCATAGGAATTTTAGACCTTCCTAAAAAAACTTTTTTGTCGGGCGATCATCCCCTAGCTTTATTTCTTTTTTTTTATTTTGTCATCTTTTACCTAACTCTTAGGATACCAAAAATTATGCTGGGCAAAATAAGGTGTCTACACCTTTTATACCCCAACAAAAAACCAAAGGGACATAAAAGGTTCTAAAAAACTAAAATGTCTTTCACATCCTACTAGAGTACCTAGCAGAATGTGAAAGGTTTTTATTTGTATAAAATTCTCGATTTTCATTTTGAAAAGGGTATCTCGTCATTAGAATGATTCGTAAAACCCCCATCACATATAGGTGGGAGGAGTTTCATGCATCACTCTAACTCTAAGACATTGCCTTTATTTTACAAAGACATATGGATTTTATTTGAAACAAAAATAAAAGACTTATGACTCGTTCTAGACACTAAAGTACTAATTCGAATCAAGGACTATAAATATAAAAGAAAAACAAACCTATCCTTAAAGTATACCTTTGGCATGCATAGAAACACTCGATGGTTACTTAAAACTAGGTTTTAAGAACAATTAAAATATCCCTAAGGCTTATCATCAACACTAAGGCACCCGGTAACTACTTAGGATTTGGTTCTAAGGAAAATTAAAATATTCCTAAGGCTTACCATTGACACTGAGGCACCTAATAACTACTTGGGATTGGATTCTAAGGAAAATTAAAATATTCCTAAGGCTTACCGTCAACACTAAGGCACCCAATAAGGAAAATTATGAAAATGTCCCTTGAGTATACCTTCGACATGAAAAATACTCTGATACCCCAATGGACTCAAAAATAACCTAAAAAGGCTAAATGAACCCTAAACATTCACCTTTGGTATAAAAGCATCCTGGTGAGGAAAAATTATGAAAGTGCCCCTAAGGTATACCTTCGCCATGAAAGTATCCTAGTACCCTTAATAGACTCAAAAATGACCTTAAAAGGCTAAAGGAACCTTAAACATTCACCTTTGGCATAAAAGAATCCCAGTGAGGAAAAATTATGAAAATGCCCCTAGGGTATACCTTCGACATGAGAGTATACCAGTACCCCTAATAGACTCGAAAGGACAAGTAATGGTGATTCTTACTCTAAATGGGTAATTTAGATTACAAAAAATGACCTAAGGTATGAAAATTGCTAATGGGTCCCTAAATTTCTCAAAATTTAATATTAGTCCTTAATTGATTAATATGCTAAAAACATTTTAAAAAAAAAAAAACTTAAAATGGGTGATTTAAATTTTAAAATAACCTAACACGCAAAAATGCCGTTAGGTCCCCAAATTTTCAAAAATTGCATTTCGTACCCTAATGGAGAACGAAAAGAATATGAAAGGTTTTAATGTTTTTAAAAATATTGAATGCTAAAAATATTTAAAAATATTCTAAGGGAGTGATTTCATGCTAGAGATAACTAGTTTAACCTAAATATGCTAGATTTCCCTAGTGGTCTCTAAGCTTCCCTAAAATTAGAAGTTGGCCTAAACATGACTAAAATATAAAATTAAGCATTAAATAAATCAGAATAACCATGAAAAATCTTTAGAAAATTACAAGCAAGATTCGGTCACTTTTTTTACCCTTAGGGTAAGTTTTTCAATTTATTACCTTTATTATTTTATTTTATTATTTTTTTCATTTCGTACCTTAATGGAGAACCAAAAAGATACAAAAAGTTTTAAGGACTTTTATACCCCCTACGGATAACCATGGGAATATTAAAAGCCAAAAACATGGTTAAAAATTTGATTTTATTATTAAACCTTAAAAATTTCTATTTGGTCCCTTTATTTTTACATTTTTTTCAATTAAGTCTACATACGATTATGCATCTCTAACATCATTAAATCATGTAGAAAATATATACAAACACTTACAATATGCCATGTGCAACATTAGGAGCAACACAATACACCCAAAATTACAATTTTACTATATTTTGCAAATGAACCCCTAAACTTTTAGACATTTACAATTCAATCCTTAATCAACCAAAACCATCATGAAAACACATCATTAAGGCATGAAATCAGCCTGAAATCAGCAGCAAAACATGGCAAAAATACTCATTAAGATTCAGCCAAACATGGGATTTGTTAGACAAAAAATTTTCCTTTTTTTTCGGTTTGGTTCCTAAGTTTAACATTTGTTACAAAATGATATATTAATATCCATTCTAAGCTAAAACTAACCAAAACCATCATCATCCACTCGAGATTCGGTTCAACCAAGGTGGGATTCATCAAGCAAACAAAATTTTGATGATGGAAAAACAAGTAAAACACATGTATACACCATTTTCATGCATAAAACACAAACTTTCAAACATATAATAACCAAGTTACCACAAATCAAGCAAGACAACATATATACATATGATATAACAACAAAATGACCATGAAATCAGTAAGAAATAGGAAGGAAGAAGGTGATTACCTTGGCTAAAAATCAAAAGGGCAAGAGTTTATCTTTTTTTATTTTTTTCTTTTTTTTTTCTTTTTCTCTCTAATTTTTCCTCTCTTTCCCCCAAAACTCCTTAATGAAGAAAAATGTCCTCTATTTATAGAGGAAGGGGCAGCAATATTACTACCCAAATGGAGTCACTGAGTGGCCCCCTTTTCTTTTTCTTCTTTTTTTTATTTATTTGATGTGAAGATGGCTTGTTAGATTGGATAACCATAATTGTTGTCATAAGCCCATGCTCTTGTTATCTTTTCTTACAAGCCACTCTATTATCAAATTCATAATGAAGTTGATCAGCTCATGTAATGGGTAATTAGGATGTAACCAACTTGGTTAAAAAGTAATTGGATGAGAAAACAAGCTAGTTAGCATGTAACTAGTTGGAAAAAGTAAATAAAATGAAATTAAATAAAATTTTCAAAAATCAAAATAAAATTGGAATTAATGTTAATTGATCATAGACAAAATTTTAGAAATGAAATGGTGCAAAAGATCTTGATTGGAAGTTAAAAACTCATAAAATTTTACAAGAAATACCTTAGTGTAAGAAAATTGACATATATAAAAAAAATTCAAAACCCATGAAATAAATTAAATTTTCAAAACTGTTTTAATGGGAGTTAAACAATATTAGATAAATTTTAAAAATTTTAAACCGAACCCGAAAACATTTATTGAATAGAAAACATGATTTTTTGAAAACGGGGGAAGTTTAAGAAAAAAAGTCAAAACTCATGAAAATAAATGAATTTTTGAAAAATAAATTAAGGTGAATCAAATAATAATATTGATGAATTTTAAAAATCATAAATGAAGAAAGATCACATCGAAATATTTACGGAGTAGAAAACTCTATATTCCAGAAGTAGGGAAATTTCAAGAAAAAATTTAAAACTCATGAAAATAAATGAATTTCCCAAAACTAATTTAATGTGAATCAAACAATAATATTGGATGAATTTTCATGTTTGAAACTCGAGAGGATTCCACCAAAAATTTTACGAGTAAAGAAAAACTCATATTTCAATATCAAAAAAATTATGAAATTTCATTGACATTGAAGTAAAATAAATTCAAGACCTCATATTATTCAAAATATTAATTTCTAAGGTGAAGAAAATGAACTTGTAAAATTTTAAAAATAGATCAACAAGAACCAAAAGTAAAATTCACGAGCATGATGCTCGTAAGACTATAAAATTCAAAATTAATTTATAAAATTTACAGTTTGACACTTCATGGTAAAAAATTCCAATACATATTTTTCCTTGAATATTTATGATTTTTCGAGGTGAGAATCGACATAAAACCACACCAATGTCAATAAAAATATCCGACCACCAATTTCTCAAGTTTTTCAGAAAAATCTCAAAAAATTCTTAAAAATAGGTAAATTAATCATGAGATCATCAGCAAAGGTAATTTCCAAAATTTGTCAAGAACGTGTTCAAAAACAAAAATTTTTACTTTGCGGATTCATTTTTTTTACTTGAGAAAATGAATTTTTCCATCATGTGTATATACAGTTATTTATATATGACTGATTAAAATTACAAAAATGTGAAACCACTCTGGTGGAAGTTGACCTCCATTAGAGTGGCCACCACATTTTTGTTCTCAGATACTTCAAACTTTTCAAGACAGATAGCCCGAATGAAATTATGTGTCTATATCAAAGTATCCTTTTGAAGAAAATGGTATTCGAGAATCCCCTCAGACAAATGGGGTTGGAATATCCCTTAAAAAATGGATTAAAGTATCCTCTCAAAAAAGAGATTTTGAGTGATCTTTTAAAATAAAAAATTGTGATATTTTTTAAAGAAACAAGATTTTAAAATGGAAAATCAAAAATTTTTTATAAAAAAAAAGCAAATTAAGTTTGAAAACATTTTTGGGTTTTGATCTGAGCTTAAAGAGACCTACATCATGACTCATGACACCATGGAAGAAGTTTTTAAATATATTTCGAGTCATTCGAATGACTAGAAAGGATGGTTCGGGACAATCTAAATAAGTTTTCTCAAAATAAAAAAAATGGTGGATAATATTATGCTGTACACTTTCCCAAATTTATTTCGGTTTAGTCCGATGGTTTCTTGTGGCAAACAAGGTATTATTGGAAAGGTAACTTGATAAGGATTAACGCAAAAATATTCCAAAAATCTTAGAAAATTGTTTTCTAGGTGGAATTAATTCTTGAAACCAAGTTTGAGTCAGCATTGACAGTAAGTGCTAAAAAAAGAGAGTAGTGAACATTGAAAATCACCTTGAAGTTGTTTATAATCATTAAATTGCTGACAACACCTTTTCGAAAAGGGACTTTTGCAAAATTTTCAAAAAAATATTTAAAAAATATTAAAAAATCATTTGATTGGTCAAAATTGCCCAAACAGAATATGAATTATTGATTATGGGGGTTTTCGACAACAAATGTTTAAAAAATCATAGCTCTTATATTCGAAATGATTCAGGGGCAAACAAGGCATTTTTGGAAAGGTGATTCAAAGCCCTTTCAAGGAAAAATGCTAGAAAATTCCAAAAAAACTTATTCAGAGTCTAAATATGATTTTTTAAATTTGATTACTATGTTGTTAGTACAAAAATAGGTTTTTTTTTAGTTAAGGCTTTTATGGTCACATGTCGAGGTGATGGACACTATCGCAACATGCCTCGGGGTGGATCCTCACAGATCTATTTAAAATGTTTTTCTAACTTGGAAATGTCTTCTTGATCGAGACTTTTCCTTCGTGACATGATGAGAATGAGAAAGTATGGATTCTCGACTTGTGATACAGTGTAGGGGACCATAAGACAAATCGCTCATCTTATTGGTCTCGGATGACCATCACAAAATGGCCAACGATTAGAGTTGCCACCGATCATTTTGGGCTAGGCATGATCGAATGCCTAGTGAAACCTATGTCTTAAGTTTTGAAACTCAAAACATCGATCTCATGGTCTACATAGTACAAAGATTCACCATTTGGGTTTGGGAGTTGGTTACACATGATGAGGCATGAACCTCTTCAAGACACTCGAAATTGGCACCTTACAAGTTATGTCTTATCTCAGTTTCGATTCTTTCAATCTTAACTCGTCACTATTTTGGTATAATCTTTTTTTAATGCACGAATTTTATAGAATACAAATCTAGGTTTTAATGAAAAGATTTAATCTCATATATGTCCCAAAGGGATGGGAAATATAGAGATTTTTAATAAAAATAACCTCTGGATTTTTCTTTGAAAAATGAAATATACCATATTGGGCACTAGAAAGATACCCACATGGAACATACCTTTAATTTTACTTGAAATGATTTGAAAACATGAATGCAAATAATCATCACAAAGAAATCACGTTAGTAAGGCAATGAACAAATTAATATAACATGGACCATTAATATAATGATAAAGAGAAGGGATGGACTATTAAAATTTATCTCGCAATTGGCATCGATTATCTGGGAATAACCAAATTCATAATTTTCAAGATGCATCTAGGTTCCTTGATTGAACTAGGTTTTCTTGCCATATTCATGGAAGCCCAAAAAGGTGAAAAATTTAATTATTGTTGAAAAACAGGATTGGAGTATCCCCTCCGAAAGATGAGGTTAAAGTATCCCCATGGATGACAAATAATTTTGACAAAGAAAGATTTTTAAATTTTGACAATTTTGAAAAGCGAGGTTAGAGGATCCCCTCGAAAGGTCAGGGTTAGAGTATCCCCAAAAATGACATATCTGACACTCTTTAAAGAAGTTGAGTTGGAAACTTAAGTTGACAAAACTTCATGACTTAAAAAAAGAGAGAGCATTTTGATGATTTTTGGCAAAAGAAGTTGTGAACGAGGATGGTAAAGATGTAAAAATATATTCGTGCCATGATACAAGCTTATGGGAGGTCGAAGCATATTCTTAAGTTTAATTGAGGTGATATGGAGACATTCGAATGTCTCGAGACAAAATTTGAGAAAATAACTTAATTTTGACCATGACCGAGAACAGGGGACAACATCGTGCAATCTCACTTTTTGCATTTATTTTGGATTAGAGTATCCCCAAAAGTGACATATCTGACACTCTTTAAAGAAGTTGAGATGGAAACTTAAGTTGACAAAACTTCATGATTTAAAAAAAGAGAGCATTTTGACGATTTTTGGCAAAAGAAGTTGTGAACAAGGATGGTAAAGATGTAAAAATATATTCATGCCTTGATACAAGCTTGTGGGAGGTCGAAGAATCTTCTTAAGTTTAATTGAGGTGATATGGAGACATTCGAATGTCTCGAGACAAAATTCGAGAAAACAACTTAATTTTGACCATGACCGAGAACAAGGGACAACATCGTGTGATCTCAATTTTTGAAATTATTTTGGGTTGGTTTGAAGGCTTTAGAGGATGGACAAGATACCATCAGAAAGGTAACTTAATGAGGGTCAATCTAAAAATATTCCTAATATCCCAAAAAATCAATTTTCGAGGAAATAAATTTTCAAATTTGGGTCAATTACGCTACTAACAGAGCAAGCGAGGAAAAGGGTGTGTCAAAATTCAAAAAATTATTTTGAACTTGTTTGGCATCAAAAAATTACAAATAATACCTTTCCAGAAAGGGAATTTCATGAACTTTTTAGGAAAAATGTTGGATGGATTTCGAAAAATTGTTTAGTAGGCCCAAATAGCCCAACCAGAATGCATTTTGTTAACCCAGGGATTTCGGATAGTCTATGCTTGGAAAATCATAACTCTTTCATCCAGACTGATCTGTGGGGTGAACATGACCTCATTTTAAAGATATTTTGATATACTTTCAGAGAAAAATATTATAAATTTCACCAAAAAAATGTATTAGGATTTTAAAGTGATTTTTAAATTTGTAGTAGTGATGCTACCAGCAAGGGAGAAAGCAAAGCAAAAGATATTTCTTATTTCACTATGTTTACGAGTCCAAACTTAATTCATTGACATTCGAACGTCCATGATTGAAGGGAAAGAGTGGCATGAGTGTCGCGATCTCATTTGCATAGTCCCAGAGTAATTTGGGATGATGAAATAACCCGTTGATCATACCACTCAAGGTTTTAACTCAAAAACAAGGCACGAACATTTAAAGAACAAGTCAAGGCCATTTTAGTTCGAAAATCAAAAGTTTTAAGCTTGTTTACTCAGGATTACAGATCTGGGAAGCTTCATATTCCCTAAGATTTTTTTAGTTAACTTTAAGGAAAATGTTAAGTTCATGCTGGTCCTCATTAGTTAAGGTTAGCATGCTTGGCTTGGAGAGTTTTGAAAATCAATTTTTTTACAGGCATCAAACATGCACTTTAACAAGGAGAAGATAACAAACATATAAGGGGATGGCACATAACATGAATGGGGATGCTAACTTTACCAATGGTCTAGACAAAGAAAATGTTATGCACTTTGACAAGAAAATGTTATGGACGCTGAAAATGACAATGATTCATGACAAGATGCAAGTTAATGTATAAATATGCTTGAAATATGTTAGGCTTAATATTCATACATGGATTAATCTTAAAAAGATACATGGATATGGCATAAAATGCATGAGCAAGAGCTATCAAAATAATAAGGATGAAAGAGGCATTTTGCACATCAAAAGGGCATTAAGGCATCCAAATCCTAAACTAACACAAGAAAAGCCACAATAATTCATGAGAATCCTAAGAGGGTGATGCAAACATGGAGAGCTCACTAAAATGATGAAGATGCTAAAAATTAAAAAATAAAAGGTGATAAAGTAGGACATTTACCAACAAAACTTTAATTTTTGGCCAAATAGTTGAAGCAGTAGAGATAGCTTGAACTTCCCTCTTTTCCTTGTTGTTAATAAGCAAGAAGAAGAGAGAAACAATAAGGTTTTGGTTCTGGTATGGATGAGGGTGATTTTCAGAATGTGTAGTGGTTGAGAATGAATGTTTTGGGGCTGTTTTTGGGTGCTGAGTGAAAAGCCACGGGATTTGGTTTTCTTGATCTATGAATGCGTTTTGTAAGCTAAAAATAAACTAGAATCTCCAAAATCTCAGTCAAGATATAAGTGGTCTATTTATACCAGTATTTTAAAGCTAAATTGGAGGTGTTTTTGGTCATTTCTCAAGGGAGACAAAGTGATGTCAGCTTGATGGCTATAGAGTGGCTGTAGAAAGCAACTTACTACCAATGTGATGGACATAGGGTGGCAGGTTTAAATGCTGAAATGATTTTCTAGAAAACAGGGTGGCTGATGGTGATCTTGGTTAACAAACTAGGGAGGAGTAGAGTGATCATGTGACACTAACCTTTTTGATCTATTAGACTTCTTAAATGTTTTGATTCATTCAAAAGTCCAAATTCATTATCTGATATGGGTTTTGATCTTTCCTAATGCAAAAAAATGAGTTAAAATCAAGTTTTGGATCAATGATGGATGAGTAAAAAATTCTTGGATCGTGGAAAATGACTTGCATGTATCGATACATTGCAGAATGTATCGATGCATTTAGCCTAAAAACCTTGAGTGTATCGATACAATAAACATTGTATCGATACTATGATCATTGTTCAATATTATGAACCATTGTATCAATTCAATGCTTCATTATATTGATACATGTATGTATTGATACATTTCTTTACAGAATGCACATTTTGGTCTTGGCATGGCCTAGTATCGATATATGAGCTCCTGCATTAATACAAAAGCTTATGTATCAATACAAATGGGGACATTTCAAATTTTTGGATTGTTAAAGCATTGTATCGATACATGAAAACCATGTATCAATACATTCAAGCAAAATTATGAATTTTCTCATATCTTTTGGTCCCCGGACACCTTGAACTACGTTCTCTGATGCCATATCTTCGCATTTATCTTTGATATGAGCCTTCACCCCCTCTTACGTCCATGCACCAAGTTGCTAAAAAAATTAGCCTAGATAAAATAAGGTGTTTACAGCTGCCCCTCTTTTACCATTTCTAAGAATCAGGAATAGGGCAAAGATAAATAGACACTATTTTTTCTGGGGTGGAATAATGCTTCTTAGAACATTTATAAAGAAATAAATTATAAATACTTTGTTATGATAAGTGCAGGGTATTGGTAGCGATCCTGATAGAGCTTTAAGTGAATTTTGTAAAGTTTGCCCTTCCTACAAGAGTGTTAGGTTTTCTAAGGTTTGACCCCTTTAAGCAGGTGTAAAGTAACATGAATTTTTTATGTAGGTGCCACCAGCTTGTAGGGGCTTTGACTTAAACTTGGGTGCCACCAGCTCATGTAGGCTTTAATTTGAGTGCCGCCAACTTGTACAAGCTTTGACTTAGGCTTGGGTGCCACCAGCTCATGTGGGCTTTGATTCGAGTGCCACCAGCTTGTGCGGGCTTTGACTTAGACTTGGGTGCCACCAACTTATGTAAGCTTTGACTCGGGTGTCGCCAGCTTGTATGGGCTTTAACTTAGACTAGGTGCCACCAGCTTATGTGGACTTTGAAAAGGTGCCATCGGCTTGTGGGCTTTGGAGAGGTGCCACTGACTAATGGGCTTTGAAAAAAATACCATAGACTTATGGGTTTTAAGAAGATGTCACTGAGTTGTGGGCTTTAAAAAGGGTGCCACTGACTTGTGGGCTTTGAAAGGATGCCACTGACGTATGGGCTTTGAAAAGGTGCCACTGACTTGTGGGCTTTGAAAAGGGTGCCCTTGACTTATGGGCTTTGAAAAAGTGCCAATGAGTTATGAGCTTTCGAAAGGGTGCCACTGATTTATGGGTTTTGAAAAGGTTGCCACCTACTTATGGGCTTTGAAAAGGGTGCCACTGACTTGTGGGCTTGACGTGGGTATGATTGGCATCAATTGTTTATAGACAAGTTCATTGCCACCAGCTCATGTGGGCTTAAGAAGGTTTCTTGGTAGGTGCCTTTTGAATAATGCTTGGTTTACGAAGCTTAGAGTTCTTACCCAGGAATTCTTGGAGGTTTGGTGAACATAGCTTGAAGTAACATTGCAAAAATCATGATGTGTGATGGTAATGTGAATGCATGATGTGGAATGATATTATGATTACATGATGTGAAGTCTAATATGGGAAATAGCCATAGTTTTTCTTGTACGTCATTCAGACTCTCATAAGGATGGCGATTTATCTTTGTTACAACTATGGATGAGAATTTCCTAATCCCACTGGGGATTGTAGGTTTTCCCAGCTCCACTGGGGATATGATAAAAAACCTATTCTCAAGAATTTGGATTATTGCATTTCCTGATTCTAAAGGCTCAATCATTTTCCTGATAATTGGAAGGCATTGCCAACAATTTAAAGACTGTTTGACTGATTAGGTTAATGTCTCTAGTTTCAATAAGATTCTGATAGAATGCATGGGTCGATTTTTGGTTAGCTTAAAATGGTTTTTCTTGAGATGTGGCCTGTGAAAGCCAGAAATGGTTTGGTGTATGGCCATGCCGAAAGGATGTTTAGACGTGAAAAGTACATGGTCTTAACGATCAAGGTGTGAGCAAAGTTCCATGTGCTTTTCTTTTCCTTTTAATGTAATATCGATAAGTCCTGATGCATATTTCAGTTGATTATCAAACATTATTAGTTAAATGACAAATGTAATGTGAATTGTACAGGGTTAAAAGAAACATGGTAATATCTATTCATGACAACAAAGAGTTACAACTTGGTATACTATTTGACAAAGAAGTGATTCGGTGGCAAGAAGTATGATCTTTTAGGTGGAAGATGCCTCTGATGATCACGACATGAATGTTCTTTAACTGCTTTCTAGGATCTTTCTCAAACAATAAATATGACTAGTATGAGCTAATCTTCGAAAGATCCCTAGGATTTCTTTTGTTTGTTCTGTAAGTGATCATAGTCTATGCCCCATCAAAATTGATCTTCTCAAGTCACCCTTGCGAGTTTTCTACTGTAGTTGGGTTGGTTGCCCAAATGCCCTTTCAGATTTTCATCTAGACCCATTTTTTTTTCTTATTTGTTTAAGGACGCATTTTTAGGTTTTTACCCTCTAGGTGTAATATTTCTTGATGGAATCTGAGTTGACTGGGCAAGGTATTATTGTCTATTTCTTGATGGAATCATGCGTCTTTGATACATTTAACCATGGCAGATGGCTTTCATGCATTTTTCCTTAATAAGGTTGAGCTGGTCGTATCTGTTCTTCACCTATTTACCCTTTTCAAGTTTGGTTTCCATCAAGACTCTAGGAGAAAGGACTCGACTTTGATAGGTAATACAGCTTCTATCCCATGACAAGGGAAAATAGGGTAGCACCCGTGGAAGTGCAAATTGAGGTATGATAGGCATGAAGTGCAAATGATAGCTTTTCATGCCAGTCTTTGTAAGTCTCGATCATTTTCTCAACTATTCTTTTAATGTTTTTGTTGGCTGCCTCGACTGTCCCATTCATCTTTAGGCGATAAAGGATAGAATTATGATACTGGATCTTAAACTGTAAGTAGACACCTTGCATCATTTTATTGTTTAAGTTACTTGCATTGTCTGTGATGATTTGGTTTGGGAGGCCATATCTACAGATGATGTCCCACTTGACAAACTTGTAGACAGTCAATCCAGTGACATTAGCATATGAGGTAGCCTCTACCCATTTAGTGAAATAGTCAATTGCTACCAAGATAAAACTATGCCCATTGGAAGCTTTAAGCATGATCGGCCCGATCACATCCATGCCCTACATGGAGAAGGGCGGGTTCTCATGACATGAAGTGGTACCAGAGGGACATTGATCTTGTCCGCATAGATTTAACACTTATGGCATTTTCTAGCATAATTGATAAGTCTCTCTTCAGGGTTAACCAGTAATAACTCGCTCTCATGATTTGCTTGGCCATCTGATGTCCATTAGCATGTATGCCATAAATCCCTCATGAACTTCTTCTAAGATCCTTTTGGCTTCAGGAGCATCAATGCATCTGAGCAATACTTGATCGTGACTCCTCTTGTATAAGATTTTTCCATCAAGAACAAATCTATAGCCAACCTTCTAATAATCCTTTTATCATCTTAGTTGCATGTTAGGGCTATTGTTGATCCTTGATGTAATGAAGGATGTCATAGTATCACGGTAGGCCATCCTTCTCTTTTACAATGCTATGACAATGAACTAGAATTGTGTAGATGCTCATCTGGATGGGAGCAACATCCGACTCTTGGTTGACTTTAAACATGGATGACAAAGTAGCCAAAGCATCAGCTATTTGGTTCTCTTCTCGAGGTAAGTGTCAAAAACAATATCATCAAATTCATTCTTAAGTTTTACTATCAACTTCCTATACTGAATCAGCTTGGTGTCGACAGTTTACCATTCCCTTTTCAATTCATAAATGACTAAGGCTAAATCACCAAATACCTGTAATATCTTAATGTTTCTCTCAATGGCTACTTGAAGCCCCATGACACAAGCTTCATATTCTGTGATATTATTTGTGCAGTCAAAGCTCAACCTTACTGTGAATGGATAATGACTCATGTTGGGTGACATCAATATTGCCCCAATTCCATGTCCTAGAGCGTTTGATGCTCCATCAAAATACATATTCTAGGATTGATCTTAGTTAGAGGCATTTTCAACTTTAGAAATGCACATTAGATCTTCATTTGGGAAGTTAAAACTTAAGGATTCATAATCATCTACCACTTAACTTGCCAAAAAATCAGCTATAACACTGCCCTTGATGGCCTTTTGACTGACATAAGCAATGTTATATTCAAAAAGTAGGACTTGCCATCTAGCCAACCTTCCTGATAGAACAGGGGCTTCGCATAGATACTTGCTAGGATCAAGCCTTGCAATCAATCATGTGGTGTGATATAGCATGTACTGCCTGAGTTTCTTGGTTGTCCACACCAAAGCACAGCAGAACTTTTTGATTGCAGAGTAGTTGCACTCACATTTAGTGAACTTTTTGCTTAAGTAGTAGATTGGTTGTTCCTTCTTTCTTGACTCATCATGCAACCTTAATACACAACCCATAGACTTGTTAAAGACTGCTAAGTAAAGGATTAAAGGTCGACTAGGCACCGACGGTACCAACACTGTAAGTTTGACAGTAATGTTTGACTTTATCAAAGGCTTCTTGACATGCCTCATTCCATTCTCTCAAATTTTGTTTGCGAAGAAGCCAAAAGATGGGGTTGCATTTGTTAGTGAGCTAGGATATGAATTTAGCAATATAGTTCAGTCTCCCCAAAAAGCTTTTCACTTTCTTTTGCATTTGAGGTGGTGACATATCTTGAATGGCTTTGACTTTGCCTGGGTCAACTTCAATCCCTTTTTCGCTGACTATAAAGCCTAAAAGCTTACCTGAAGTGACTCCAAAGGTACATTTGGTAGGACTCAATTTGAGTTAAAATTTTTATATCCGTTCAAAAAGCTTTTGAAGGTCTGTGACATGCTCACCCTCTTTCGTTTGCTTGGCAATCATGTCATCCACATAGACCTCAATTTTTTTATGCATCATGTCATGCAGCAGGGCTACCATGGCCCTTTGATATGTTGCCCTAACATTTTTTAGTCCAAAGGGTATGACATTATAGCAAAACGTCCCCCAGATGGTTACGAAAGTTATATTTTTCATGTTTTCATGTGCCATCTTAATTTGATTGTAGCTTGAGAATCCCACCATGAAAGAGAAAAGAGAATTCTTGGATGTGTTGTCTACCAAAGCATCAATGTAGGGTAGCAAAAAGTTATCCTTGGGACTAGCTCGATTCAGATCCCAGTAATCAATGCATATTCGTACTTTGTCATCTTTCTTTAGGACTGGGACTATATTGGCAACCCATTCTGGATACTTGGCTACTTCAATAAACCGCACATCAAACAGCTTCTTGACTTCTTCTTTAATTTTGAAGAGCATTTTTGGCTTCATCCTCCTTAAGTTTTGCCAGATCAATTTGCATCTGGGTTTGATGGGAAGCTTGTGGACCACTATATCAGTGTCCAGTCTTGGCATGTCTTGATATGATCAAGCGAATACACCCCGATATTCCTGGAGTAATTCTATCAGCTTGGTCTTAGATGTTAACTTTATTAAAAGTTCCAATTTTAACCTCTTTTTTATCCTCCTAAGTACCTAAATTTATTACTTTTTTTAGGTTTTCATGGGGCATGGTCTGCTTCTTCTCTTGCTCAACTAATTGTAAGAGGTCTGGTGTTACAGAGCTTTCTTCTAAAACTTCTTTAGGATCAACTTAACTAGTGCAAATTGACTATTTGAAATTGATTTTCAAAAACCCATTAGACACATCCATGCCCCTATCAGTAAGACACCTGAGAATGTAAAGAAATAAACATTGCAAACAGCACAAAGACAACCTAAGGATTCGAATAAGAATGGAGGCAAAAGAGTAACTGAGACAAAGAGATTGAAAAGTGATGTAGGCACGAAATATAGAATGATATATGCAAAAGTCATTTCATCGATAATGTTTGATAAATATGCCCCTTACATAGGACACCTACCTAGTTTTGGGTGAGGGCTGGTATGTTTTCATTTCTTGACATTTCATAAAAGAGACAGGAAAAGTGCATGGGATTTCATCATGACCCCGTCATTAAAATCAAGTCTTGGTGGAAGGACACAAAGTCTATGGCTCGGTATCCTAGAGATCAAGGTAGAAAAAGGCTTTGTTTAAGATGATTAAGACATCTTTAGCCTTTTGCTCTTCTAGTTAGCTTGAATCAATTCATCCTTCCAAATAGAATATCTCATAGAAAGACGGAAACATTATTGGCTTTGGTTCCCCATCTTGACGTAATGATCGTGTCATCTCTTGGTTGCAGATCCTCCTTTCTCGCTATCTTCTTGACTGCACCTTAGCCTTGAACCCTAAGCCCCTTTTGTTGACTTGAGTGGTAACCTATAGGGCTCAGGCCATCCCTTGCAAATTCTTACCAACCCTTTTTTAGCACGTGAACCTTTGCCAACGATCATTTTTAAACCCGAGTACGTACTCTTTGATAGGTAGGGTTCAACTATTGGTAATATTTCTCCCACAAAAGTTGTATTGACGAACTCAAGGGATTGGAATGATGAATATGGTGCATTTCCATTAGGCTCCATGTAGATATCTTCAATAAAAGTAGTGGCGATCATTTTTTCTTTAGCCCCGATGGTGACTACTTTATTATCTATCATAAATTTGAGCTTCTGATAGAGAGAGGATGGGACGACCCCGACGAAATGTATCCATGGCCTTCCTAATAGGCAGTTGTAAGATAGATTAATATCCATAACTTAAAAGTCAACTTCATATGTACATGGACCTATCTGAAGCTAGATTGTGAATTTCCAATTACTCCATGACATGTTCCATCAAAAGCTTGGACTATGGTGTGGCTACTCTTGATGTTGGACTAATCGACAGGGAGTTTGCTTAATGTAGTCATGGGCATCACATTAAGGGCCAACCTATTATCTATAAGTACTTTGGGCAAAATGCGTCTCTTGCAATGGGTGGTGATATACAGAGTTTTATAACTGCCTCTGCTTCTAGGTGAGATCTCATCATCAATGAAGGAGATATAATTATCAGCCATGAAGTTGTTCACTAACTGATCTAATTTGTCTATGAAAAAGTTTGATGGCACATATGCTTCGTTTAACACCTTCAGTAATGCATTTTGATGAACCTCTGAATTAAGAAGTAGAGATAGCATAGAAATCTTTATGGGTTGTTTGCTTAACTGGTCTACAATATAGTATTCACTATGTTTGATGAACTTAAGAAACTTCACAGCTTCTCTTTCACTCACTACTTCTTTGACTTTCTCAAGCTCGAAATTCTTTGCTTGAGCCTGAGTGGTATTGGTGCTTGAAGATGCATCAACCTTCTATTTTTCTTAAGCTTAAGGAGCGTAACACCTATCGCTATGGGTTAGGTGACTACTCCTGATAGTTCCATTATAGTAGTTGTGGGAGTTAGTTCTTCAGTCATCACTACCTCATTCTTATACTTCTATGAGATAGCTTTGTTACTCTTATACGAGAATGGTTTAGGTACCTTGACAACTAACTTCGGTGTAGGTATCAAAAAATTAACCTCGAAACTTGACTTGCCATAAAGAATAAAAGGTCAGTTTCTGTCGTAAACTGGCTATGTGGTTTCATCCCCTATCATGTTGATAGATTTAGCAATAGGCATGGTTTCCTGATAGAATTCTATCTTGCCTTCATTCATCATTCTTTGAACCATGGACCTAAACTCCTTGCATTTTTGTAGGGTATGACCTACAACTGTATGGAAGTCACAGAAGATGTCAAGACCATATTTCAATTTTTCTGTTGCATTAAGCAACCCGACCTAAATCAATACCTGCCAAACCAAGAACATTGGCATCCTTACATCCTCTATGCTTGTCTTGACCTCATATTTGTTCTTAATGCCAATCATGTTTATAGCTGGCTCAGTGTGGTTTAGTAAAGGATTAGTGGCAATATTAGGTCCCTGGTTCATCCCAAACTGTAAGACTTTTAAGTTAATTAGATTTTGCACATTTCATTTGAAAGATATATAGTTCTTAATGTAATGCCACACTGCCCCAGCATGGTATTCACTGTGGGTGTTAGGGTTATACCATTATGGGTATGGTGGCTTCTTTTCTGGGACATAGATTGGGGCCACTAAATGATTTTGGAGCAAGGTTTGATAGAGCTTCTTATAGGTCATAGGGATGGGATCAAAATGTTGTCTTTATTGATTTTCACCTTGATTGCTAAGTGTATTATTGGTTATTCAATTGGTATTTTGGTGAACTTATGGAGGGTAGCTTTGTGATGGGTTGGATGGGATTGCAAATGATGGGTTGTAGGTTATGGCATTAATTGGCTGAGAGGGTATTGTGATAAGGTGAGAATACAGCATACTTGGGTAGTAAGGGTCGGGTATTTGACATCATTTTGGATGAGATAAGCTAGCATAACTTATGGCATTGGCCTCTCATTCCTTCTTCTTACCAGTAATGTGCTTTTTACTCGATCCAGTTATTTCCTCAGCAGATATTCTACCACTCTTAATAGTGATATCGATAATTTCTTCAGAGAAAACTAAGTCTGCAAATTTCTTGGTGGCATTCCCTACGAGCTTCTCATAATAAAGAGCATGTAAAGTGTGAATGAAATTGACTATCATCTTTTTTTCTACAAGGGGAGGCTGGACTAGGGTTACTTCTTTTCTCCACCTTTAGGCATTTGCCTAAAACTTTCAATGGATCTCTTCTCAAAATTCATCAGGGAAAATCAATCTGGCACCCAATTTGACACATGCTGGTATTGATTTAGAAAAGCCATAGCCAAGTTGGCCCATGATTGGATTTTCACATTGTCTAGCTCGATATAACACCAAGCTATTGCCCTAGTAAGGCTGTGATGGAACAATGGATAGGAAGCTTTTCATCTTTCTGATACCCGACCATCTTTCGTAGGTACATTCGGACATAGATGAAAGGGTCAGTGCTTCCTAAAACTTCTCAAACTCTGGGACTTTAAACTTTGAGAGAATAATAAGGTTAGACACTAAAGATAGCGATTGCATGTCAAGAGCTCCGAGCTTGTCACTCCCCTCGATAGCTTGGAGGTATTTTTCAAGAAGCTGGAATTTGTTTTCTCACAGTCATGGTGGACTTTTGACCTTCTATTTTCTCTGGTTCCTCATGGTCAAGGGTTATTGGATCTGTCGATGAGATTGCTGCTTTCACCCCTTAAGTATCGAGAAAGAATTGACCTACCACAATGGGATTTAGGTAGATGACTAGTGGAACCTAAACACAGGTGCAGGAGCAAGCCATTATTCTTGTCAAGTTTCCCTTTAGGAGGGTTTTGGATTATTAGTAAGGGGACTTTCATCGTTGGGAGGATCATTCCTTATTTCAGCAGTGCTAGCTTGCCCTTTTTCTTTCATAGAGGTGATCATTAGTTCCATAAGTTTTGCGATTTAATTTTGCATTTCATATTGCTGATGAAGCATCTAGCATTGTGATTCCTTAACCATTAGCTCAAGTCACTTAATATGAGCTTCATAATCACTCTCCATGATTTACGTATGGCATCTTGTGTTGTAGAGGTGCATGATGTGAGGTTTCGTGTTCCTGATTATCTCAGAATCCCTTACACTTTTATGGCCTAATTCTCATATTAGATTTTTATTTAAAATATATTTATTGATGAGCATTTATAATGCAATGATGAGTTAAGATAATGAATGATTGATGCAAGTCTAATGAAAAATAGTGAAATTAAATGTGCCTATGCATCAGAGACAATTAATTCTTGGAACAACTTCATTAATAACTTCTTTCATAGAATCACAAAAGGGTTTTTCTTTTACGACATGATTACATCTAAAAGTATCTAACATGATTACATTGTGTAATCACATGATTAAGAAAACCTAAAAGTTATTACTCACGATCTCTAATAGGTATGATGTCTTACCTTATAGACGAAGCTACTTCAACCATGTCATCCACACTTGTTAAGCCATTCAAACTTGTTCAATGAAGTGTTGATGCTGCGTTTGGTAACTCAGACGTGCTTGGGCTATTGTCACTTGCCACTCTAATTTGTGTTGCTCGAAAGCCCTTGTTAGTTCATTGATATGACCTTGATGAATCTGGAGAGATTGTTCTAACTCTTGGATTTTGTGAGTGAGGGCTTCATTTCAACCTTGGCTACTCTCGCATCTCTCATTTAGGCCCTGAGTCATTGATTCCTTCATTGGTAGGTAGAAGCAAGAGCACATGCCCTCATGAATTTTTCTTTGCTGGTTTTGACTTCGTCCTTTTGCTGATTCAGCTCATGATTAAGAGTGGCAACTTCTGCAACTAATGTCTTGCCAATACGTTGGGACTTGTTAACTTTTCATAGTGTCACATAATCTTTGCTTAGGCTTTCGAGGTCATCTTTAAAGCTATCCCTTTCTTTAACGACTCGATCCATTTCATCGCTCCTAAGATAGATATCCATCTTTAGTTGGCCCTTTTCCTCCTTAAGTCAAAAGATTTTGTGGCAAAGGATGCCTTTTCTTGCTCAAACTCCCTGCCAAGTAGCTCAATCTTAGAAGATGGTTCCTCTATTGGGATTTGTAATATCCCAGAGTTAGGTGGTGGTAATGGATCGTTGAGTCTCCATTCTTCGTATTTAGACATAAAGGGGCTTCCTCTCTATTATCTTTTCATACAATGGGCCTTCTTCTAGGCTTGGAAAGCTAACTGGACTTTTACTTTATAATTGGGCTCTCCCTATTCAAAAAACCAATGTCCCAAGTCTTCGAAGAATAGGATTAATTGATGGCACTGGAATTGACACAATACCAATAAAAGAGCGTAATTAGTATTTCCCCATAATCCAGGAGCGGTACATAAGTGCAATCTCCATATCTGTACACAATCGATTGAGGGAATGCCCAAGAGGCTCTCCACGTGATTTCTTCCTCCCTGATGTTTGATAATTCCTCAACCCAAAGCATTTCTTTCTTATCTTGATGACATTCTTCCTTTAATACTGTGGAAAGGGGACTGAACTTGAAGAAGAAATTTTGCCTAGTTTATTCCTCCCTAACATAAAGTTGACTAGGAGCCATATCTAGAGAAATGAGGCACACTTGATAAACCTTCATGTTCCTGTTCTTTTACAAAAGCTAAGGGCATGAATTGTTTCAACGATAATGGCGGTAGCAGGGTTGATGTCACAACATAGGCGAGAAAAGAAATTTGTGACTGCCACCATTACATAACCCAAAATCTTTGGGAATATGATGAGCCCATAGATTGTTAGAGTGTAGACATCTTGAACTTTATTTTGGTCAGAAAAATTTACCGTGTCCTCTTTCAAGCTGGCCCAAGAGATGCATTTGCTGCTCCCTTTTACTTTGATGTGACGTTCAACCTATGCTTCTATGACTCTAAGAATTTGTCTTAACCTTTTCTTGAATGGAGGAGGCGATAACGCTTTGCAATAAATTCGATCAAACTTAGCCCTTTTTACGTTGAGCAAAGCTATATATTCATTCATGGTAGGGACTAAATCTTGTTGATTAAAGGTGAAACATCGGTAGGCTGGATTCCAGAACTATGCACTGCTCACAATAAGCCATCATCCAACTGAACTCAAAGTAAGAGAGCTATGTCCCCATACTTTTTCGTGAAGGCTTCTTTCTCGTTGTTATCCCAACTATCCTAAATGTGCTTTAATTCCTGACAATCGTTCTGAGGAAATTGATCTTGACCCCTTCATGCATTTTTGAGACATAGTTAGGCTTTAGGATGTCCCCGTCTTAATGTTGGTGACCTTCTAACCATATTCTGACATTTTAAAGGACTTGATAATGGAGATAAGTTGTAGCTTCGTAAATGATGCCCTTTGCCAAACATCGGACCAAAACAATTATCCTAAAATGATGATAGTCATGATAGTTATGATGAGACGATGCATACACCAAAACACAAACAAAGGGAAAATAAGTTAGCGGAACATATAGGAGACAAATGTAAGGAAATAAAGAATTTAAGAACATCAGAATAAAATATTCATAACATGTCTCAACCAAGGTGGTGAGACAAGAAATGGGCAACATTTTAACATGTTAGGATGCGATCTGCCCTTTATGAGGTGATGCAATATCTTATTTTGATGGAAAAAAAACTGACTAGTAGTGATATACATTTATCACCACTAGTGCGATGCACGTTAAGCCATGACTCGAACAGCATAATGGCTTGCAGCATAAGGCATTACGAATGATGGTTTTTTGCTCACCGTCACTTATTTAGATAAAGATTAGTCATTGTTCGGATGGCATGACGGCATGCCTTGATGAATGATAAAAATACATATGCAGGTGACAATTGTATACTCATTGTCACCCATATAATTATGGTAATTAAGAGTAAAGGTTAGGAATGTTTCCCTAAGTGACCCTAATCTTTGAGTATTCTAGCAGCGTTCCGGTATGGTTTGACAAGGTTTAGCTTGTAGGGCTCACTATATGAGGTTTACATTAATGCCTAAATAGGCATCCGAATTGCTCCTCCGTCTGGTAAGGATAGTCGAGGCACCCCGATCCTAAGCCCAATGTGGGTTTGGCGGAACGGGTTCAATTCGGTGGATGTATTTCCCTATGCAAATGTGAAAGGTTACTCACGAGAGACATAGGTAATTTACATCTGACAAATTATTGCTATACCTATGCAGAGGGTTACTTACAAAGGTGAATAACTCACTTTCTCCTAATGATTGGGTTATAACGTGGCCATGGAGTTTGGTGGGACTTTAGTGCATATGCAAATGCGCAATGTGTGACAAAGAAATGATCAAACCTTTTTGCTTACTCCCATATTATCAATTTTATTAAACTGAAGATTATTCAAAAATAAGACAATCCTGACAATCATGTCAAACAAAAGATTAGTTGACAAAATACAAAAATGGTCATACCTAAATAATGATCGAAGATTGATAGAACTGAGAACCTAGTAAGACACAACTAGTTATTGGCTTAACTCTCTATACGATCCCCAGTGGAGTTGCCAAGCTATCAAAACGTGCCCTGAGTGGATCCTCGCGGATCTATGGATACATACTACTTAAAAAAAATTTTTGACTTGGAAATGTCTTCTTGACAAAGACTTTTCCTTTGCGACGTGATGAGAACAAGAAAGTACAAATTCTCGACTTGTGATATAGTGAAGGGGACCATAAGACAAATCGCTTATCTTATTAGTCTCGGATGAACATCACGAAACGGCCAACGCTTAAAGTCACCATCGATCATTTTAGGCTGGGCATGACTGGATGCCTAGTGAAACCTATTTTTGAGTTACAAAACTCGAAACATTGATCCCACAGTCTACATAGAACAAAGATTTGCCATTTGGGTTTGGGAGTTGGTTACGCGTGATGAGGCACAAACCTCTTCGTGACACCCAAAATCGGTACCTTACTAGTTACGTCTTATCTCATTTTGATTCTTTCGATCTTAACTCGTCACTATTTTGATATAACCCTTTTTAAATGCATGAATTTTATAGAAACACAAATCTAGGTTTTGACGAAAAGATTTAATCTCATATACACCCCGAAGGGATGAGGAATATAAAGATTTTCAATGAAAATGACCTCTGGATTCTTTTTAGATAATGGAATATACCACATTGGGCACTGGAGAGATACCTACGTGAAACATTACCTTTAATTTTACTTGAAATAATTTGGAAACATGAATGCAAATAATCATCACAAAGAAATCATGTTAGTAAGGCAATGAACAAAGTAACATAACATGGACCACTCAATATAATGATAAAGAAAAGGGTGGACTATTAGAATTTATCTCGCAATTGGCATCAATTATTTGGGAATAACCGAATTGATAATTTTTTAGATGCATCTGGGTTCTTTGATTGAACGAGGTTTTATTGACACATTCATGGAAGCCCGAAAATGAGAAAAATTTAGTTGTGGTTGAAAGACAAAGTTAGAGTATCCACTCGGAAAGATGGCGTTAGAGTATCCCCATGGATAACAAATAATTTTTACAAAGGAAGATTTTTAAATCTTGACAATTTTGAAAAGCGGGGTTGCAGTATCCCTTCGAAAAGGTTAAGGTTGGAGTATCCCTAAAAGTGACATATCTGACACTTTTTAAAGAAGTCGAGTTGGAAAACTTAAGTTGATAAAACTTTGTGATTTAGAAAATGAGTGAGCATTTTGACAATTTTTGGCAAAAGAAGTTACGAATGAGGATGGTAAAGATGTAAAAATATATTTGTCCCATGATACGAGCTTGTGGGAGGTCGAAACATGTTCTCAAGTCTATCAAGGTGATACAGAGACATTCGAATGTTTCAAGGCGAAATTCAGGGAAATAACTTAATTTTGACCATGACCGAGAAAAAGGGACAGCATCACGCGATCCCATTTTTTAAATTTATTCTGGATTGATTTAAAGGCTTTAGAGGATGGACAAGATACCATCAAAAAGGTAACTTGACGAGGGTCAATCTAAAAATATTCCTAATATCCTAAAAAATCACTTTCTAGGGAAATAAATTTTCAAATTTGGGTCAATTATACTACTGACAGAAGATGGGAGGAAAAGGGTATGTCAAAATTCGTAAAATCATTTTAGACTCATTTGGTATCAAAAAATTGCAAATAATACCGTTCCAGAAAGGGAATTCATGAAATTTTAAAATGTTGGACAAATTTGTAAAAATCATTTAGTAGGCCTAAAAGGCCCAACCAGAATGCACTTTGTTAACTCCAAGGATTCCAGAGAGTCTAGGTTTGAAAAATCATAACTCTTTCATTCAGACTGATCCGAGGGTGAACATGGCCTCGTTTTAAAGATATTTTGACACAATTTCAAAGAAAAATACTATAAAATTCATGAAAAAATGCTTAGTATTTTAAAGTGATTTTTCAATTTGTAACAGTGATGCTGCCAATAGGGGACAAAGCAAAGCAGAGGATATTTCTTATTTTCTCTATGTTTACGAGTCCAAACTTGAGTCATCGGCATTCAAACGTCCATAACTAAAAGGAAAGAGTGGCATGATTGTCGTGAACTCATTTGCATAGCCCCGAAGTAATTTAGGATGATGAAATAGCTCATTGATCATACCATTGAAGGTTTTGACTCAAAAACAAGGCACGAACATTTGGAAAACAAGTGCAAGCCCATTTTCATTGGAAAATCAGAAGTTTTAAGCTCATTTAATTAGGATTACAGATATGGAAAACTTCATCTTCCCTAAGATATTTTTAGTTAACTTTAAGGAAAGTGCTAAATTCATGCTAGTCCTCATTGGTTGAGGTTAGCATGCTTGGCTTGGGGAGGTTTTGAAAATCATTTTTTTTTACAGCCATCAAACATGCACTTTGACAAGGAGAAGACAACAAACATACAGGAAGATGGCATATAACATGAATGAGGATGTTGACTTTACCAATGGTCTAGACAAAAAAAGTGTTATGTACTTGACAAGAAAATGTTATGGACACTAAAAATGACAATGATTCATGACAAGATGTAAGCTAATGTATAAATATGCTTGAAATATGTTAGGCTAAAGATTCATACATGGATTAATCATTACAAGATGCATAGATATGGCATAAAATGAACAAGAGCTATTAAAATAATGAGGATGAAATAAGTCATTTTGCACATCAAAGAGGCATTAAGGCATCCAAATCCTAAACTATCACAACCAAAAGCCACAATAATGCATGAGAATCCTAAGAGGGTGATGGAAACATAGAGAGCTCACTAAAATGATGAAGATGCTGAAAAACAAAAAATGAAAGAGATAAAGTAAGAAGTTATACCAATAAAACTTTAATTTTTGGCCAAATAGTTAGAGCAGCAGGGATGGCTTGAATTTCCCTCTTTTCCTTTTTGTTAATAAGCAAGAAAAAGAGAGAAACAACGATTTTGGCTCTGGTATGGATGAGGGTGATTTTTAGAATGTATAGTGGTTGAGAGTGAGTGTTTTGGGTGCTGAGTGAAGAGCTACAAGATTTTATTTTCTTGATGTGTGAATGTGTTTTGGAAGTTGAAAATGAGCTCGAATCTCCAAAATCTTAACTAAGATATATGTGGTCTATTTATGCCAGCATTTTGGAGTCAAATTAAAGGTGTTTTTGGTCATTTCTCAAGGGGGACAAAGTGATGTCAGCTTGATGGTTATAGAGTGGCTGTAAGGAGCAACTTGCTGCCAATGTGATAGACATGGGGTGGCTGGTTAAATGCTGAAATGATTTTCCAACAAATAGGGTGGCTGATGGTGATCTTGGTCAACAAACTAGGGAAGAGTAGGGTGATCACGTGACATTGACCTTTTTGATCTAATTTAGACTTCAAAAATGTTTTGATTAATTCAAAAGTCCAAATTCATAATTTGATATGGGTTTTGATCTTTTCTGATAAAGAAAACGAGTTAAAATCGAGTTTTGGGTCAATGGTGGACAAGACAAAAATTCTCGAACCATGGAAAATGACCTGTATGTATCGATACATTTGGTCCAAAAACCTTGAGTGTATCGATACAATGAACATTGTATTGATACATGTTGATATGTATTGATACATTTCTTTACAAAATGCATGTTTTGGTCTTGGCATGGCCTAGTATCGATACATAAGCTTTTGTATCGATACATAAGCTCATGTATCAATACATTTGCATGTTGTATCGATAGAAATGAGGACATCTCAAATTTTTGGATTGTTGGAGCATTGTATCGATATATGAGAACCATGTATCAATACATTCAAGCAAAATTGTGAATTTTTTCATATCTTTTGGTCCTTGGACACCTTAAACTACATCCTTTGATGCCACATCTTTGATTTTATCTCTGTTATGATCCTAGGCCTTCTTGACCTCCTTAAAAATACCTTTTTGTCAGGCAACACATCGCCCGACAATAATCGCTCCCTCTCACATCCTTACCTTAGGTTGCTAAAAAAATTAGCTCAGAAAAAATAAGGTGTCTACAGACATGTGAATGTACAATCATTGAGGTCCATGATAGTGAAGTAACAAACTAATCCAACTTCTATGGAGTATGCTACCAAACTATCCACTATCCATGCCAATAATTATGATAGGCATGAAACAAGGCTTAAACTAAATACTTGAAAGCATTTTTTAATTTTGGATTAAAAATAGAATTTATTTGGCCTAATAAGGCCATGATTCCAAACATTTGTGTTTGATATATCCCTAAGATTGGAGAGCCAATATATTGAAAACTTTAAATCCATGCTAATCCCCATTAATTGAGGTGAGTATAGACTTAGGATTTTCTTTGAAAATAGATTTTTACAAGCATCATAGAGGCATTTCAATAAACATATGATGAACTAAACTAAGTGAAGATATCAAATATGAACAATCAACTCAAAATAGCAAACTATCCATGCACTTAAATAAGGAAATCATAGTAAAAATGCATCCTAACTCATGGATAAGGTCAAAATATGCTAGGTTAAGCATTCACACATGAAATGAGCAAATTGGGGTGAAGAGAAACATGGCAAGAATGCATGAGTAGAGGCTATTTTAATGTCAACAAGAAATACGGCATTCTAATTCATCAAAACACCATTGACGCACAAAGAAAGTCATTAAAATCTTGATGCTACCATAAATAAAACCACGATAATGCATGAAAGCTTTAATAGGATCATGGAAACACAAAGGTTCACTAAGATGATGATGATGAAGAAGAAAAGCAAAAACTGATAGAAGAGAAAACAAAAAAATATGCTAATAGAAGCTTAAACTCCTAACTGTATCCTTAAATAGCAATCCAGCAACTTCTAGCTCACTTTCTTCCTTTTCTTTGCTATAAATTAGCAAGAAAAGAATAAAAAGAAAGATATTTTATTTATGGTGGCTATGGAGGATAGTTGTTAGGGTAGAAAAAAGAGAAATGATAGGTCTTGCAAGGGTTTTGGAATAGTTGAAAGGAGCTACGAGAATAGAGTTTTTGGGAGAGCGTAAGTCTTTTTTATGGCGATGTAAAACCCCATTTAGCTAAGTCAGGAAGTTGGACAATATAGAGGATGATTTTAGCTATTAAGTTAACCTATCAATGAGGGCATATAGGACTTTTGGCATGTACAATATGATGACTCATTGTACTAGTGTGATACCTTTCAATATTTAATTGGTCAATCTTGATTCTTGTAAGCAAAAAAAACCATGCATTAGCTAATCAAATGGGTAATCACAAATTTGTCCTTCCTTATATCATATTTTCTCATGAAATACCCTCATGCCAAGATTAATGGGCCTTTCCAGAATGTGTTAGCCCAATGTTTAGAACCTAAAAATTAAATTCACCTTATTTGGATGAGGTTATGTCCGTATTAGATGCTTTTTTAAGCCAATATCGTGACCAAATTTGAGTTTTGAAGTCATGGTACGAAAGGAGGAAAAATGTCTCAAATTACACCTAAAATAGCCTTGTTTACCGATACATTAAACAAAAAGAATGTATCGATACTTTCAATATGGTATCGATACAAAGCATGGTGTATAGATACCAATAAGCTTGTATTGATACCAAGCTTGTTTTATTGATACATGCACTCTAGTATCGATACTTGTTGGCTAAAAATCAATGATTTTAGCTACAACATGACTTTGTATCGATAAAAAAAACCACTTGATATTGATAACACTCTTCATGCATCATAATGGGGCAAATGCGCTTAAGGTGCTCAATCACAAAAAAATGGATCACTACAAAAATCCTTATTCATCTAATTTGAGGGATAAACTCTGACTGTAAGAGAAAAAGTGGACTGAAAAGCTTTTCATACAAAACCAAAGCATCAAAATTATGTATCTTAATGAAGAGAATGTGCCTATGGTAAAAAATCACAAAAAGAATAGAGATTATTATGAGAATCTTTTTTCATTTAACTTGAGAATCAAACTTTAATTATAAGGAAAATGGTGAAAATAAAAGCTTTTCTTGCAAAACCAAACTATCAATGTTGTCTATCCTAATATGGAGAACTATTTATGGTGCCCAACTACTAAAAGAATAAAGATTATTGTGAGATTCCTTGTTGGTCTCATTCAAGGGATGAACATTGACTTTAAGGAAAATGGTGGAAAAAAAAGCTTTTCTTATAAAACCAAAGCATCAATGTCATGTATCCCAATATGGAGAATATGTTTATGGTGAAGTTTATAAGAATAATGGGGATTATTATAAGAATCCTTGTTCATTTCATTTGAGGGATGAACTTTAATTCTAAAGAAAAATACAAAAAAAAAAAGCTTTTCTTGTAAAGCCAAAGCATCAATATTGTCCATCTCAATGAGAAGAATGTGTTTTTGGTGCCTAATTAGAAAAAAGAATAGAGATTATTTCTACAGTCCTTGTTTGTCTCATTTGAGGGATGAGCTTTAATTCTAAGGAAAATATTGCAGAGAAAGCCTAATAACAAAAAGAAAGTAGATTGGTATGCGAATAAATGTTTATCTTGTTTGATAGAGGAACTTTGATTATATGAAAAATGGTTGAACTCAGAAAAATCCCACCAGAGAAATTTAAAAAGTAAAAAATTTTATTTTAGTTAACAAGAAAATTCTAAAGTTCATAAAATAAATTAAATTTTTTAAAACTGAATTAATATGAATTAAACAATAAAATTTGAAGAATTTTAAAAATTATAAACTAAGAAAAATCCTCTCATAAAAATTTACGAGTAGAAAACTTCATATCTTGGAAATAGGAAAATTTCTAAAAAAAATGCAAAACTCATAAAGCGAAATGAATTGTCAAAAGCTGATTTACTATAAATTTAATGAAGATATTTAAAGAATTTTAAAAATTGCAAACTTGGAAAAAAAACCCCTGAAATAATTTACGGAGTAACAAACTCCGTACTTTGAAAACAAGAAAAATTTTGAAAAGAAAATACAACTTAGTTTTGCAAAACTAATTTAATATGAATTGAATAATAATACTTAAAGAATTTAAAAAATTATAAACATAAAAAAATCTTCACGTAAAAAATTACAGAGTAGAAAACTTCGTATTTTGAAAACAAAAAAAATGTGAAACTTATAAAATAAAATGAATTTTAAAAAATTGATTTAATGGTAATTAAATATGAATATTTAAAGAATTTTTTGAAGTTCAAAACTCGAGAAAATTTTATTGAAAAATTTTACAGATAAAGTAACACTCATATTTTAAAATCAAGAAAATTTTAAAAATATGTTCAAACTTTTGAAAAATGAATCTTGTCTGCCACGTTAATCAAAATATTCATTTATGAAAATGATAAAGATAAAAAATTGACATTTGGCATAATTTTTATTGGAAAAATTTGCGAGTATGATACTCGCAATACTGTGAAAAGTTTAATATTAATTACAAAAATGGACAACTTGACATCTTGTGGTACAAGATGCAACACAAAATTTTCCTTGAATATTCTTGATTTGTTGGGGTGCATATCGGTATGAAAACCACATAGGCATTAGTAAAATATACAATGGTCAATTTCCCACATTTAACAAAAAATTCTTGAAAATTTTTAAAAATGAAAAATTTGACCGTAATAACATCCACATAAATAAATTTCAAATTTTCACTAGTATAAATTAAAAGCTAATTATTTACCTTGATATTTAGTATTTTTCATCTGAGGTTTATTCTGTATGACCCTTACAATGGCACTAATTTTATCATATGCACTTACGGTCATTTAAGCACATTTAAATAGGTCTTCAAAACACCCAATTCACCCTAAAAAATTTTACCCTTATCGGTGGCCACTAAATCCTTGATCTCAGATATTTTTGGAGTATCAAGAATAGCCTGGACAAAATTAGGTGTCTACAAGTGGTTGACCAGGATGAAATCAATAAGTCAACAAATAAATGAGGTTGATCCGGACGAAATTGATAAGTCAATAAATGAGACGGGTTTATCGAGACAAAATTGATAGGTCAACCAATGATAAAGGTTGACCAAGATGAAATTAACAAGTCACAAATAGTTAAAGGTAGACTAGGAGAAAACCAATAAGTCAACAAATGGAAGGGGTTGACAAAGGCAAAACCAACAAGTTAACAACTAAAAGGGTTAACCAGGATGAAATGGACATGTCAACAAATAAAAAAGTTGACCATGATGAAACCAATAAATCAACAAATAAAAAAGGTTAACCGAGATGAAATTGAAAGTCAACACATGAAAGGGTTGACCAAGATAGAAACTGACAAGTCAACAAATGAAAAGGGTTAACCGAGACAAAATTAACAAGTCAACATAAGTAAGGGTTGACCGAGTCAAAATTGACATGTCAACAAATGAAAGGGGTTGGCCAGGGTAAAAAGGACAAGATAACATAGGTAAGGGTTAACCAAGATGAAACCAATAAGTGAACATGGGTAAGGGTTGATCGGGACAAAATCGATAGGTCAATAAAATAAAAAGGTTTGGGATAACATTTAATGCTTGGTCCATTCGAAAAGATGAGGGACTTTCCTTTTGATTTTGAGGGAATAAACATGATCATCATTCTCCTTTCACATCATGTTTAATTTTTTTTGCAAATTATTGAATGCAAATGCATGCATAATGCAGAAACTATTCCTGAAATGTTTTGAAAGTTTTGAAAGTTTCTTTTTCTTGAAGTTGAATGCATTTTCAAAAAATGTCACAAAAATTTGTATTTCTTTTTAGGCAAAAGAGTCAACCTGAACCTTAATTTAAAGGTATCTTCAGAAGATGTTATAGATATTTCATTTCTTTTGGCAAAAGAAGCCTATGGCTGAACGTGGAGTTGAAGGTTTTTTCACATACTTAGATTTTAAATCATTAACGAGTTATCATATGTTCATCCCACGAAATCCTTGTTCTAATCTTTACTTCGGGTATATATGAATTATTCAATTTTCGTTGTAAGGTCACACTAAATATAAATTAATGTCTATCAATTCAACGATACAACTTTATACGATTGGATAAATATTTGCTCGAGGTATATTTACAAATTTTTATTGAAATCACAAGAAATATCATAAATCATCAAAAGTCTAAGATTTACAAAGTGAGATCACTTTCTTATTCTAACCTGGGAAAAAATTTACTCAATGAAAATTTTAAAATAATTTTAGCCATGAATTTTCCAATATCAAGGATAATGGACATGCTATCTTCATCACGATGTTAAAACTTTTTTTTGTGATTGATGATCACCATTGAGGACCTCTTTGAATGAAATAAAGAAATAAATTTCAAAGGATAAATGGGGTGGCACTACTAAAATTTGTCTTGAAGAAATTGATATGACAAATCAAGGTTAATCAAGACCAAATTTAGATGGATGTTCATTTCGTAGGAGTTCCTTCAAATACAAACAATTAAGTTACAACATCCTTTTAATCCTTAAATATAATAGCTCGATAGATGTTAAACTAATGCTAATAAACACTAAGTTTCAAGGGTTGATCTTAAAGGCTTTTGGTAAGCATCAAAATTTCAAGTTTGGGTTTAAAAGTTCTAAAAGTTTATTTTGAAAGGAATAGTGTTTAAGCATTTGACTCAACCTTTTGTTGATATGGTCAAATTTTCATGGGTTTGGATAATTTCTGAATTAGTGTAAAGGGTTCTCATTGGTGGCTATCTTGGTTGATTTAGAAGTAGTTCGAAGTCCTTTAAGCTTGACCGATCATATTATCAAGGACTCAAAAATCGTTCAAAATAATGAATTTATGAAGAGATTCTAGAAATAGCCCAACAGTTCAAATAAATCGAAATGGACTTTGTTAGGTGTGTAACATAGGCCATAGTTTAGGGTTTAGAAATAAAAAGATAAATATGCCCAAATCAAGTGTTTAAGGGTTATTAAATCAATGATCACTTCTTTTCAACAGAACTTGACTCGGCATGTCTTTGAAGGCAAAATATATCTAAATTCCTTCATCTACTTATGCCTGCTTCCTTTAGAAATAAAAAGATAAATATGCCCAAATCAAGTGTTTAAGGGTTATTAAATCAATGATCACTTCTTTTCAACAGAACTTGACTCGGCATGTCTTTGAAGGCAAAATATATCTAAATTCCTTCATCTACTTATGCCTGCTTCCTTTTTCATTTTGAAAGGTTTCTTCATCTACTTATGCCTGCTTCCTTCTTCATTTTGAAAGGACTTGAAATTTAAACTTTCTTGATTTATTTTTGCTTTAAAAAACTTGAAATTTGAACTTTTTTTTTACTCTTTTACTTTGAATATTTGAACTTGAAACTTAAACTTTTTTTTATTTTTTAACTTTGAATGTTTGAACTTAGAATTCAAACTTTTTCCTTCTCTGAAATTTACTTCATGACATTTAACTGGTACTGTACTTCTTATAACTATAGATTGGAATATGCCTTGTCTAATTTCGAAGCTTCGCTTCATTTGGCCCTCAATATAGAAGATGATATTTGATTAGGGTTCAAAGATTTTGAAGAGTGTCAAGGAAGTTATGGCAAAAAGCTATAAAATAAGGGAACCTTGGATTTACTATCATTATTTTAACACATGTCTAACTATCAATCGCTGAATCTTTTAAGAGCATAACCCATTTTTAAGACCTTCAAAGGATCCTATAGATGTGGAAGGTCTCTAGTGGTGAAAGGTCTATAGTTAAATGTCCGGGATAATCATATATTTGGAGGTAAAGAACCTTTCTAAGAGAATTGAATCTAATGGTGATCATCTTCTAAAGAAAAATTTTCTAAAATGTTCTCATTATTCTAAATATTAGAAATTATTATTAACAAAATTCATGGTTGATAACAGTATGCATATTACTTACATGTTAAAATTTATTTCATAATTTATAGTTTCTAAAAACGTAATACATAGAGTTTTAGAGCCAAGATAGAAAATGCCCCTAATTGCCATACTACCATAAAGTCGATGACCTTTAGTCCAAGTCCTTAATAGACCTCCAAAAGGTTTAAATTTTTGCATCCTTGAGGGTTAAATTGCATATCAGCCAGTGAAACATTAGAACGTGTATCAAACTCTAGGTTTTCAAGCTTGGAAATTCCACGAGATGCATGGTTATTTCCTATCATCTCAATCATGCCATCTTTTTACTATATTCCATAGCAAAGAAGATGAATCCAAAGCTCATGGTATGGAAACTAACCATCTAAGCAATTCAAATCAAAAAATCTACAATAGCATGTCATTTCCACTTTGGGTAGAGAGGTTTCGAGCTTTATTGCACTGGAAAAGATCATTTGAGTTTGAGTGATTAAAGGAAAAAGATTGGTGTAAGAAATCAATAGGGCATGATACACCTTCATCCTTTTTTTTTTTTGCTTTTGAGAATTGCCTAAGCTGCTTGTCGGGTCTCTTCACCTTTTAAAACTTAGGGTCAAAAAAGTTTGCGAAAGGGGCTGTGAGGTATAGTATAAACCTATTGAAGTTGCTAAATGATGAAAGGCTTCGAGCAAAGACATTGTTTGAATGGATTTCCTCATTTCCTTGACTCACTATGGTTGTGATAGAATTATTTTCTCATCCCATATATGTTACCTATTACCCCTTGCTCTACAAGAATATGTATCATAGGACTAGCTCCCCAAAGATTAAGTACTTTGAGGTAGTTGCCTTTCAACTTCTACCTCCCTAGATCCCGGGCAGAAGTGTTGGTATGATAAAAATTAAGTACTTTGAGGTAATGGCCATTCAACTTATACTACCCGAATCTTCTGTAGAAGTGTTGGAATGATAAAAAATGAGTATTTTAAGGTGATAGTGTTCAATTTATACTCTCCAAATTCACGGCGGAAGTGTTGGTATGAGACAAGACTGTTTGTAATAATAATAATAATAATAATAATAATAATAATAATAATATTTTTGTCATGGTTTTGATTTTACAAGGACCTTTCCTTGTTGTTAAAGTTAAGGACCATTATTTTTTTTTGTGCTACGATTTTTGCATCTACCCCTTGTGAAGGGGCACCAATATTAATGTGGATAGCTAGGTCTACTGACTGTATATTTAAATGTTAATGAATTGTCTTAAGTTTTACTTTCCCAGACCTTCGGTAGAAGTTTTGGTATGATACAGGATTATTTGTGAACTTCTTTGATCAAGGCATTGCTTTTGTGAAGACTTTTCCTCCAAAAGCTTTTTATTCCACCAGTCTTATTAGAATCAAAGTTCATCCATCAAATGGGACAAACTTGGATTATCATAATAATCTCCATTCTTTTGGTAATTAGGCCTCATAAACAAATTTTCCTGATTGGGAGACATGATATTGATACTTTGATTTTGCAAGAAAAGCTTTTCATTACACCATTTTCCTTAGAATGAAAGTTTATTTGTCAAGTGTTACAAACTTGGATTCTCATAATAATCTCATTTTTTTGGTGATTGGGTGCTATAAACATATTTTCCTCATTAGGATATATGACATTGATACTTTTGTTTGGCAAGAAATGATTTTCATTCCACTATTCTTCTTAGAATGAAAATTCAACTGTCAAATAGGACTAACTTGGATTCCTATAATAATCTCTATCATTTTCGTGATTTTGCTCTATAAACACATTCTTCTCATTTGGATATACGATATTGATACTTTTGTTTGGCAAGAAAAGCTTTTCATTCCACCTGTCGCCTTAGAATCAAAGTCCATTCGTCAAGTAGGACAAATTTGGATTCTCATAATAATCTCCATTCTTTTGTTGATTGGGCATTATAAAAACATTCTTCTCATTGGGATACATGATATTCATACTTTTGTTTGGTAGGAAAAGCTTTTCCTTCAACTTTTATCCATAAAACCGAAGTTCATCCATAAAAATGGAATGAACTTGGATTCTCGTTATAATCTTCAATCTTTTGGGCATTGGGCTCTACAGCCACATCACATTGGTCGATACACGATATTGATGCTTTTTTTGTTAGGGAAAGCTTTCTTTCCACCATTTTACGCTGAACCGAGGTTCATCCTTCAAATGAGATGAACTTGGATACTCGAAACAATCACCATTCTTTTGGTAATTAGGCATAATAAACGCATTCTATTTACTAGGATATATGATATTGATGCTTTCATAATAATCTCTATTTTTTGGTGATTGGGCACTCTAAACACTTTCTTCTCATTGGGATACATGATATTGATGCCTTTCCTTAGCAGGAAAAGCTTTTTATCCCACCATTCTCCCTAGAATCAAAGTTCATCTGTTAAGTGGGACAAACTTGGATTCTTGTAGTAATCGCAATTGCTTTGGTGATTGGGCACAATAAACACACATTCCTCACTGGGATACATGAGATTGATACTTTTGTTTGGCAAGAAAAGCTTTTATTCCACTAGTTCACTTAAAATCAAAGTTTATCCGTCAAGTGGGACAAACTTGTATTCAATAATCTCCATTCTTTTGGTGACTGGGCACTATAAATACATTTTTCTCATTAGGAGACATGATATTAATACTTTCATTTGGTAGGAAAAGCTTTTCATTCCATCATTTTCCTTGGAATCAAAGTTTATCCGTCAAGTGGGATAAACTTGGACTCTTATACTAATCTCTATTCTTTTAGTGATTGGGCACTCAAAACACTTTCTTCTCATTAGGATACATGATATTGATGCCTTCACTGGCAAGAAAAACTTTTCATTCTACCATTTTTCTTCGAATCAAAGTTCATCTGTCAAGTGGACAAAATTTGATTCTCATAACAATCTCCATTCTTTTGGTGATTGGGCACTATAAACAAATTTTCCTCATTGGGATATACAATTTTAATACTTTGGTTTGGTGGGGAAAGCTTTTCTTTCTGATGTTTTCCTTAAGATCAAAGTTCATCTATCAAGTGGGATAAACTTAGATTTTCGTAATAATCTCCATTCTTTCGGTGACTTAGCACTATAAACACATTTTTCTCTTTAGGATACACGATATTAATACTTTGGTTTGACAAGAAAAGTTTTTAATTCCATTATTCTCTTTAAAATCAAAGTTCATGCGTCAAGTGGGAGAAACTTGGACTCTTATAATAATCTGCATTTTTTTGGTGATTAGGCACTACAAATGCATTTTCCTCATTGATATACATGATATTGATACACTGGTTTGCCAAGAAATGCTTTTTGTTCCACCATCCTCCTTAGAATCAAAGTTCATCCATCAAGTGGGAAAAACTTGGGTTCTCATAATAATCTCTATTTTTTTGGTAATTGGGCCATATAAACAAATTTTCCTAATTGGGATACATGATATTGATACATTGGTTTGGCAAGAAAAGCTTTTCATTCTATCATTCTCCTTAAAATCAAAGTTCATCCGTCAAGTGGGCCAAACTTAGATTCCTGTAGTAATCTCCATTCTTTTAGTGATTAGGAAGTAAAATACATTTCCCTCTTTGGGATGCATGATATTGATACTTATGTTTGGCAAGAAAAGCTTTTCATTCTACCATTCTCCTTAGAATCAAAGTTTATCTGTCAAGTGGGCTAACTTAGATTCTCGTAATAATCTCCATTCTTTTGGTGATTGTGCACTATAAACACATTCTTCTCATTGTGAAACACAATATTGATGCTTTTGCTTGGCAGGAAAAGCTTTTCATTCAACCATTCTCCATAGAATCAAAGTTCATCTATCAAGTGGGACAAACTTGGATTCTTATAATAATCTCCATTGTTTTGGTGATTGTGCACTATAAACACATTCTTCCCATTGGGATACATGATATTGATACTTTCGTTTGGCAGGGAAAGGTGTTCCTTGCACCATTATCCTTTGAATTAAAGTTCATCCATCAAAATGGAACAAACTTGGATTCTTGCTGTAATGTTCAATCTTTTGGGCATTAGGCTTATAAACACATTCTCCACATTGGTGGATACATGATATTGATGCTTTTGTTTGGTAGGGAAAGCTTTTCCTTTTGCCATTTTACTTTGAACCAAAGTTCATCCATCAAATGGGACAAACCTGGATGCTCGAAATAATTACCATTTTTTTTGTTATTGGGCATTATAAACACATTCTACTTGCTGGGAGATATGATATTGATGCTTTTGTTTGGCAGGAAAAGCTTTTCCTTCCACCGTTTTCCTTAGAATCAAAGTTCATCTGTCTAATAGGACAAACTTTGATTCTTGTAATAATCTTAACTCTTTTGGTGATTGCTCATTATAAACACATTGTTGTCATTGAGATACACGATACTGATGCTTTTGCTTAGCAGGAAAAGCTTTTCATTCTACCATTTTCCTTATAATCAAAGTCATCCATCAAGTGGATAAGCATGGATTCTTGAAATAATCACCATTCTTTTGGTGATTAGGCATTATAAACACGTTTTCCTCATTAGGACATACGATATTGAAGCATTGGTTTTGTAGGAAAAGCTTTTCATTCTATCATTTTCCTTAGAATCAAAGTACATCTGTTAAGTGGGATAAACTTGGATTTTCGTAATAATCTTTATTCTATTGGTGATTGCGCACTGTAAACACTTTTTTCTCATTGGGATGCGCGATATTGATGTATACTTGACGGGAAAATCTTTCTATTCCACTATTTTTCTTAGAATCGAAGTTCATCCATTAAGTGGGACAAACTTGGATTCTTATAATAATCTCCGTTCTTTTGGTGATTGGGTGCTATAAACACATTTTCCTCATTGGGATACATGATATTGATACTTTTGTTTGTCAAGAAAAGCTTTTCATTCCACCAGTCTCCTTAGAATCAAAGTTCATCAATTAAGTAGGACAAACTTGGATTCTCATAGTAATCTCCATTTTTTTGGTGATTGTGCACTATATACACAGTTTCTCATTTGGATACACAACATTGATACTTTCGTTTGGCAAGAAAAGGTTTTCCTTCTACCATTACCCTTAGAATCAAAGTTTATCCATCAAAATGGAACAAATTTGGATTTTCATTAGTCTTCAATCTTTTGGGCATTGGGCATTATAAACACATTCTCCATATTCATGGATGCATGATACAAATGCTTTTGTTTAGTCAGGAATGCTTTTCCTTCCACCATTTTCCTTTGAAGTAAAGTTCATACATCAAATGAGACAAACATGGATTCTCATAATAATTGCCATTCTTTTAGTGATTGGGCATTATAAACACATTTTCCTCATTGGGACATACGATATTGTTGCTTTGATTTTGTAGGAAAAGCTTTTCATTCCACCATTTTCCTTAGAATCAAAGTACATCCGTCAAGTGGGACAAACTTGGATTTTCATAATAATCTCTATTCATTTGGTGATTGGGCACTCCAAACACTTTCTCCTCACTGGGATACACGATATTATGGTCTTTACTAGGCAAGCAAAACTTTTCATTCCACTATTTCCTTAGAATCAAAGTTCATCTATCAAGTGGGATTCTTTTCAATGATTGGGCACTATAAGCACATTTTTCTCATTGGGATACACGATATTGATGCTTTTGTTTGGCAAGAAAAGCTTTTCATTCCACCAGTCTCCTTAGAAGAAAAGTTTATCCGTCAAGTGGAACAAACTTTCATTCTCATAATAATCTTTTTTCTTTTGGGAATTGGGCCCTATAAACAAAATTTTCTAATTGGGATACATGATATTGATACATTGGTTTGGCAAGAAAAGCTTTTCATTCAACCATTCGCCTTAGAATAAAAGTTCAATTGTCAAGTGGGATAAACTTGGATTTTTATAGTAATCTCTATTCTTTTGGTGATTGGGAACTATAAACACATTTCCCTCTTTGGGATACACGATATTGCTACTTTCGTTTGGCAAGAAAAGCTTTTCACTCCACCATTCTCCTTTGAATCAAAGTTTATCTGTCAAGTAATCTCTATTCTTTTGGTGATTGGGAACTATAAACACATTTCCCTCTTTGGGATACACGATATTGCTACTTTCG
>JBBYHL010029203.1:62640-104901 GCA_038381835.1 Adansonia madagascariensis
TTTGGCAAGAAAAGCTTTTCACTCCACCATTCTCCTTTGAATCAAAGTTTATCTGTCAAGTGGGACAAACTTGGATTTTTCATAATAATCTGTATTCTTTTGGTGATTATGCACTATAAACATATTCTTCTCATTATGATACACGTTATTGATTCTTTTGCTTGGCAGGAAAAGCTTTTCATTCCACCATTCTCCTTAGAATTAAAGTTCATATGTCAAAATGGAACAAACTTGGATTCTCGTTATAATCTTCAATCTTTTGGGCATTGGCCACTACAAACACATTCTCCACATCGATGGATACACAATGTTGATGCTTTGGTTTTGCAAAAAAACTTTTAATTCCATCATTTTCCTTATAATCAAATACATTTGTCAAGTGGGACAAACTTGGACTTTTGTAATAATCTCTATTCTTTTGGTGATTGGGCACACCAAATACTTTCTCCTCATTGAGATACACGATATTGATGCCTTTACTTGGCAAGAAAAACTTTTTATTCCATCATTTTCCTTAGAATCAAAGTTTATCCTTCAAGTGGGATTCTTTTGGTGATTGGGCACTAGAAATGTTTTTCCATTGAAACCAAGCTTCAATATCATTTATCCCAATGGGGAGAATGTGTTTATGGTGCCTAATCATTAAAAGGAAAGAGATTATTATGTGAATCCGTGTTTGTCCAAATCGAGGAACGAACATTAATTCTAAAAAATGTAAACAGAGATATTTTTCCTACGAGACCAAAGCATGAATATCATTTATCCTAATGAAGAGAATGTGTTTATGGTGCCTAATTAGGAAAAGAAAGGATATTATTATGCGAATCCATGTTTGTCCAAATTGACGAACAAACATTAATTCTAAAAATGGTAAAAGGAGAGTTTTTCCCTATGAAACCAAAGCTTCAATATCAGTTATCCCAAAGAGGAGAATGTGTTTATGGTGCCTAATCATTAAAAGCAAAGAGATTATTATGTGAATCCATGTTTGTCCAAATTGATGAACGAATATTAATTCTAAAAATGGTACAAAGAGAAGTTTTCTTTTTGAAACCAAAGCATCAATACAATTTATCTCAATGAGGAGAATGTGTTTGTGGTGCCCAATCATTAAAAGAAAGGAGATTATTATGTGAAATTGTGTTTATCCAATTGAAAAATGAACTTTAATACTAAAAATGGTAGAAAGAGATGTTTTTCCATTGAAACCAAAGCTTCAATATCATTTATCCCAATGAAAAGAATGTGTTTATAGTGCCTAATCATTAAAAGAAAAGAGATTATTATGTGAATCCGTGTTTGTCCAAATTGACGAACGAATATTAATTCTAAAAATGGTAAAAAAAGAAGTTTTTCTCATGAAACCAAAGCATGAAGGTCATTTATCCCAATGAGGAGAATGTGTTTATGGTGCCTAATTACGAAAAGAAAGGAGATTATTATGCGAATCCGCATTTGTCTAAATCGACGAACGAACATTAATTCTAAAAATGGTAGAAAGAGAAGTCTTTCTTATGAAACCAAAGCATCAATTCATTTATCCCAGTGCGGAGAACAAATTTGTGGTGCCCAATCATTAAGAGAAAGGAGATTATTATGCGAATCTGTGTTTATCATATTGAAAAATGAACTTTAATTCTAAAAATTATAGAAAGAGATGTTTTTCCATTGAAGCCAAAGCTTCAATATCACTTATCCCAATGAGGAGAATGTGTTTATGGTGTCCAATCATTAAAAGAAAAGAGATTATTATGTGAATCCATGTTTGTCAAAATCGATGAACGAACATTAATTCTAAAAATGGTAGAAAAAGGTGTTTTCCTTATGAAACCAAAGCTTCAATATCATTTATCCTAATGAGGAGAATGTGTTTACAGTGCCTAATCATTAAAAGAAAAGAGATTATTATGTGAATCCGTGTTTCTCCAAATCGACAAACGAACATAAATTCTAAAAATGGTAAAAAAAGATGTCTTTCTTACGAAACCAAAGAACGAATATCATTTATCCCAATGAGGAGAAAGTCTTTATGGAGCCTAATCATGAAAAAAAGGAGATTATTGTGTGAATCTGAGTTTATCCAATTGAGAAACGAACTTTAATTCTAAAAATGGTAAAAAGAGATTTTTTTTCTTATAAAACCAAAGCTTCAATATCATTTATCCAAACGAGAAGATTATGTTTATGGTTTCTAATCATTAAAAAAAAGATATTATTATGTGAATCCGTGTTTGTCCAAATTGACAAACGAACATTAATTCTAAAAGTGGTAGAAAGAAAAACATGAAGGTCATTTATCCCAATGAGGAGAATGTGTTTATTGTGCCTAATCACGAAAAGAATGGAGATTATTATGTGAATCTGTGTTTGACCAAATCGATGAACTAACATTAATTCTAAAAATGGGAGAAAGAGAAGTTTTTCTTATGAAACCAAAGCATCAATTCATTTATCCTAGTGCGGAGAATGAATTTGTGGTGCCCAATCACTGAGAGAAAGGAGATTATTATGCGAATCCGTGTTTATCATATTGAAAAATGAACTTTAATTCTAAAAATCATAAAAAGAGATATTTTTCCATTGAAGCCAAAGCTTTAATATCACTTATCCCAATGAGAAAAATGTGTTTATGGTGTCTAATCATTAAAAGAAAAGAGATTATTATGTGAATCCGTGTTTGTCCAAATCGACAAACAAACATTAATTCTAAAAATGGTGAAAAGAGAAGTTTTTCTTATGAAACCAAAGCATCAATACAATTTATCTGATCCGTGTTTTTCCCAATTTAAAAACGAACATTAATTCTAAAAGTGGCCGAAAGAGAAGTATTTCTTATGAAACCAAAGTATGAATACATTAATCCTAGGGTGGAGAATGAATTTATGGTGCCTAATCATTAAAAGAAAGGAGATTATTATGTGAATCCGTGTTTAACCAATTGAAAAACGAATTTTAATTCTAAAAATGGTAGCAATAGATGTTTCTCCCTTGAGACCAAAGTTTCAATATCATTTATCCCAATGAGGAGAATGTGTTTGTCTTGCCTAATCATTAAAAGAAAAGAGATTATTATGTAAATTAGCATTTGTCCAAATCAACAAGCAAACATTAATTCTAAAAAAAGTAGAAAAAGGTGTTTTTTTTATGAAACCAAAACATGAATATCATTTATCCCAATGAGGAGAATGTGTTTATGGTGGCTAATCATGAAAAGAAAGTAGATTATTATGCGAGTCCATGTCTATGCAAATCGATGGATGAACATTAATTCTAAAAATGGTAGAAAGAGAAGATTTTCCTATGAAACCAAAGCATGAATTCATTTAACCCGGTGCAGAGAATGAATTTGTGGTGCCCAATCATTAAAAGAAATGAGGTTATTATGTGAATCCGTGTTTATCCAATTGAAAAACGAGCTTTAGTTCTAAATATGGTAGAAATAGATGTTTTTCCCTTGAAACCAAAGCTTTAATATCATTTATCCCCGTGTATTTATGGTGCCTAATCATTAAAAGAAGAAAGATTTTTATGTGAATCCATGTTTGTCAAAATCGACGAACGAACATTAATTCTAAAAATGGTAAAAAGAGGTGTTTTTCTTATGAAACCAAAGCTTCAATATCATTTATCCTAATGAGGAGAATGTGCTTACGATGCCTAATCATTAAAAGAAAAGAGATTATTATGTGAATCCATGTTTCTCCAAATCGATAAATGAATATAAATTCTAAAAATGGTAAAAAAAGATGTTTTTTTACGAAACCAAAGAACGAATATCATTTATCCCAATGAGGAGAAAGTCTTTATGAAGCCTAATCACAAAAAAAAGAGATTATTGTGTGAATCCAAGTTTATCCAATTAAGAAACGAACTTTAATTCTAAAAATGGTAAAAAGATATATTTTTTCTTATGAAACCAAAGCTTCAATATCATTTGTCCAAACGAGGAGATTGTGTTTATGGTGCCTAATCATTAAAAAAAAGAGATTATTATGTGAATCCATGTTTGTCTGAATTGACGAACGAACATTAATTCTAAAAGTGGTAGAAAGAGATGTTTTTCTTATGAAACTAAAGCATGAAGGTCATTTATCCCAATGAGGAGAATGTGTTTATTGTGCCTAATCACGAAAAAAATGGAGATTATTATGCGAATCTGTGTTTGTCCAAATCAACAAATGAACATTAATTTAAAAAATGGGAGAAAGAGAAGTTTTTCTTATGAAACCAAAGCATTAATTCATTTATCTTAGTGCAGAGAATGAATTTGTGGTGCCCAATCATTGAGAGAAAGGAGATTATTATGCGAATCCATGTTTATCATATTGAAAAATAAACTTTAATTCTAAAAATCATAGAAAGAGATGTTTTTCCATTGAAGCCAAAGCTTCAATATCACTTATCCCAATGAGAAAAATGTGTTTATGTTGTCTAATCATTAAAAGAAAAGAGATTATTCTGTAAATCCGTGTTTGTCCAAATCGACGAAGAAACATTAATTCTAAAAATGGTGGAAAGAGAAGTTTTTCTTATGAAACCAAAGCATCAATACAATTTATCTCAATGAGGAGAATGTGTTTATGGTGCCCAATCATGAAATAAAAGGAGATTACTATGTGATTCCGTGTTTTTCCTAATTAAAAAACGAACTTTAATTCTAAAAGTGGCCGAAAGAGAAGTATTTCTTATGAAACCAAAGTATGAATAGGGCGGAGAATGAATTTGTGGTGCCCAATCATTAAAAGAAAGGAGATTGTTATGTGAATCCATGTTTAACCAATTAAAAAAATGAATTTTAATTATAAAAATGGTAGAAAAAGATGTTTCTCCCTTGAAACCAAAGTTTCAATATCATTTATCCCAATGAGGAGAATGTGTTTGTCTTGCCTAATCATTAAAAGAAAATAGATTATTATGTGAATCAGCATTTGTCCAAACCGACGAGCAAACATTAATTCTAAAAAAAGTAGAAAAAGGTGTTTTTCTTATGAAACAAAAACATGAATATCATTTATCCCAATGAGAAGAATGTGTTTATGGTGCCTAATCTCGAAAAGAAAGGAGATTATTATGCGAATCCATGTCTGTGCAAATCGACGATGAACATTAATTCTAAAAATGGTAGAAAGAGAAGATTTTCTTATGAAACCAAAGCATCAATTCATTTATCCTAGTGCAGAGAATGAATTTGTGGTGCCCAATCATTTAAGGAAAGGCGATTGTTATGCGAATCCGTGTTTATCATAATGAAAAATGAACTTTAATTCTAAAAATCATAGAAAGAGATGTTTTTCCATTGAAGCCAAAGCTTCAATATCACTTATCCCAATGAGGAGAATGTGTTTATGGTGTCTAATCATTAAAAGAAAAGAGATTATTCTGTGAATCTGTGTTTGTCCAAATCGACGAACAAACATTAATTCTAAAAATGGTGGAAAGAGAATTTTTCTTATGAAACCAAAGCATCAATACAATTTATCTGAAAGAGGAGAATGTGTTTATGGTGCCCAATCATGAAATGAAAGGAGATTACTATATGATTCCGTGTTTTTACCAATTGAAAAATAAACTTTAATTATAAAAAAGGCCAAAAGAGAAGTATTTCTTATGAAACCGAAGCATGAATACATTTATCCCAGGGCGAAGAATGAATTTGTGGTGCCCAATCTTTAAAAGAAAGGAGATTATTATGTGAATCTGTGTTTAGCCAATTGAAAAATGAATTTTAATTCTAAAAATGGTAGAAATAGATGTTTCTCCCTTGAAACCAAAGTTTCAGTATCATTTATCCCAATGAAGAGAATGTGTTTATCTTACCAAATCATTAAAAGAAAAGAGATTATTATGTGAATCTGCATTTGTCCAAATCGACGAACAAACATTAATTCTAAAAATGGTAGAAAATGTGTTTTTCTTATGAAACCAAAATATGAATATCATTTATCCCAATGAAGAGAATGTGTTTACGGTGCCTAATCATGAAAAGATAGGAAATTATTATGCGAATCCATGTTTGTGCAAATCGACGGACGAACATTAATTCTAAAAATGGTACAAAGAGAAGATTTTCTTATCAAACCAAAGCATTAATTCATTTAACCCAGTGCAAAGAATGAATTTGTGGTGCCCAATCATTAAAAGAAAGGAGGTCATTAAGTGAATACATGTTTATCCAATTGAAAAACGAGCTTTAGTTCTAAATATGGTAGAAAGAGATGTTTTTCCCTTGAAACCAAAGCTTCAATATCATTTATCCCCATGCATTTATGGTGCCTAAGCATTAAAAGAAAAATGATTATTATGTGAATCCGTGTTTCTTGAAATCAATGAACGAACATTAATTCTAAAAATGGTGGAAAGAGATGTTTTTCGTATGAAACCAAAGCCTCAATTCATTTATCCCAGTGCAGAGAATGAATTTATGGTGCCCAATCGTTTAAGGAAAGGGGATTATTATGCGAATCCGTGTTTATCATAATGAAAAACGAACTGTAATTCTAAAAATCATAGAAAGAGATGTTTTTCCGTTGAAGCCAAAGCTTCAATATCACTTATCCCAATGAAGAGAATGTGTTTATGGTGTCTAATCATTAAAAGAAAAGAGATTATTATGTGAATTTGTGTTTGTCCAAATCGACGAGCAAATATTAATTCTAAAAATGGTGGAAAGAGAAGTTTTTCTTATGAAACCAAAGCATCAATTCATTTATCCCAGTGCGAAGAATGAATTTATGGTGCCTAATCATTAAAACAAAGGAGATTATTATGTGAATCCATATTTATCCAATTGAAATATGAACTTTAATTCTAAAAATAGTATAAAAAGATAATTTTCGTATGAAACCAAAGCTTCAATATCGTTTATCCCAATAAGGAGAATGTGTTTATGGTGCCTAATCATTAAAAGAAAAGAGATTATTATGTGAATTTGTGTTTATCCAAATCGATGAACAAACATGAATTCAAAAAATGGTAGAAAGAGAAGTTTTCCTTATGAAACCAAAGCATCAATTCATTTATCCCATTGAGGAGAATAAATTTTTGGTGCCCAATCAATAAAAGATTAGAGATTATTGTGTGAATCTGAGTTTATCTAATTGAGAAATGAACTTTAATTCTAAAAGTAGAAAAAAGAGATGTTTTCCTTATGAAACCAAAGCTTCAATATCATTTACCCAAACAAGGAGAATGTGTTTATGGTGCCTAATAATTAAAAAAAAGAGATTATTACGTGTATCCGTGTTTGTCCATATTGACGATAGAACATTAATTCTAAAAATGGTAGAAAAAGATGTTTTTCTTATGAAACCATAGCATGAATATCATTTATCCCAATGAGGAGAATGTGTTTATTGTGCCTAATCACGAAAAGATAGGAGATTATTATGCGAATCCATGTTTGTGCAAATCGAGGGATGAACATTAATTCTAAAAATGGTAGAAAGAGAAGATTTCCTTATGAAACCAAAGCATCAATTCATTTAACCCAGTGCGGAGAATGAATTTGTGGTGCCCAATCATTAAAAGAAAGGAGATCATTATGTGAATCCTTATTTATAAAATTGAAAAATGAGCTTTAGTTCTAAATATGGTAGAAAGAGATGTTTTTCCCTTGAAACCAAAGCTTCAATATCATTTATCTTCGTGCGTTTATGGTGCCTAAGCATTAAAAGAAAAAAGATTATTATGTGAATCCATGTTTGTCCAAATCGATGAATGAACATTAATTCTAAAAATGATGGAAAGAGATGTTTTTCTTATGAAACCAAAGCATGTATATCATTTATCCCAATGAGGAGAATGTGACTATGGTGCCTAATCACGAAAAGAAAAGAGATTATTATGTGAATTAGTGTTTGTCCAAATCGACGAACGAACATTAATTCTAAAAATGGTAGAAAGAGAAGTTTTTCGTATGAAACCAAAGCATCAATTCATTTATCCCAGTGGGGAGAATGAATTTGTGGTGCCCAATCGTTTAAGGAAAGGAGATTATTATGTGAATCCGTGTTTATCAAATTAAAAAATGAACTTTAATTCTAAAAATCATAGAAAGAGATGTTTTTTCGTTGAAGCCAAAGCTTCAATATCACTTATCCCAATAAGGAGAATGTGTTTATGGTGTCTAATCATTAAAAGAAAAGAGATTATTATGTGAATCTGTGTCTGTCCAAATCGACGAACAAACATTAATTCTAAAAATGGTGGAAAGAGAAGTTTTTCTTATGAAACCAAAGCATCAATTCATTTATCCCAGTGCAGAGAATGAATTTATGGTGCCTAATCATTAAAAGAAAGGAGATTATTATGTGAATCCGTGTTTATCCAATTGAAATATGAACTTTAATTCTAAAAATCGTATAAAGAGATAATTTTTGTATGAAACCAAAGCTTCAATATCATTTATCCCAATGAGGAGAATGTGTTTATGGTGCCTAATCATTAAAAGAAAGGAGATTATTATGTGAATCTGTGTTTGTCCAAATCGACGAACAAACATGAATTCAAAAAATGGTAGTAAGAGAAGTTTTCCTTATGAAACCAAAGCATCAATTCATTTATCCCATTGAGGAGAATGAATTTGTGGTGCCCAATCAATAAAAGATTAGAGATTATTGTGTGAATTCGAGTTTATCTAATTGGGAAACGAACTTTAATTCTAAAAGTAGAAAAAAGAGATGTTTTTTCTTATGAAACCAAAGCTTCAATATCATTTACCCAAACAAGGAGAATGTGTTTATGGTGCCTAATAATTAAAAAAAAAAAGAGATTATTACGTGGATTCATGTTTGTCCATATTGACCATCGAACATTAATTCTAAAAATGATAGAAAGAGATATTTTTCTTATGAAACCATAGCATGAATATCATTTATCCTAATGAGGAGAATGTGTTTATTATGCCTAATCACGAAAAGAATGGAGATTATTATGCGAATCTGTGTTTGTCCAAATCGACAAATAAACATTAATTCTAAAAATGGTAGAAAGAAAAGTTTTTCTTATGAAACCAAAGCATCAATTTATTTATCCCGCGTGGAGAATGAATTTATGGTGCCCAATCATTAAAAGAAAAGAGATTATTACTTGAATCCGTGTCTATCCAATTGAAATGCGAACTTTAATTCTAAAAATCATAGAAAGAGGTGCTTTTCTTATGAAACTGAAGCTTCAATATCATTTGTCCCAATAAGGAGAATGTGTTTACGGTGCCTAATCATTAAAAGAAAAGAGATTATTATTTGAATCTGTGTTTGTCCAAATTGATGAACGAACATAAATTCTAAAAATGGTAAAAAGAGATGCTTTTGTTACGAAACCAAAGCATGAATATCATTTATCCTAATGAGGAGAAAGTCTTTATGGTGCCTAATCATGAAAAGAAAGGAGATTATTATGTGAATCCATGTTTGTGCAAATCGATGGAGGAACGTTAATTCTAAAAATGGTAGAAAGAGAAGATTTTTTTATGAAACCAAACCATCAATTCATCTAACCCAGTGCAGAGAATGAATTTGTGGTGCCCAATCATTAAAAGAAAGGAGGTCATTATGTGAATCCATGTTTATCCAATTAAAAAATGAGCTTTAGTTCTAAATATGGTAGAAAGAGATGTTTTTTCCTTGAAACCAAAGCTTCAATATCATTTATCCCAGTGCAGAGAATATGCTTATGGTGCCTAATCATTAAAAGAAAAGAGATTATTTTGTGAATCAGTGTTTGTCCAGATCAACGAACGAACATTAATTCTAAAAATGGTAGAAAGAAATGTTTTTCTTATGAAACCAAAGCATGAATATCACTTATCCCAATGAGGAGAATATGCGTATGGTGCCTAATCACGAAAAGAAAAGAGATTATTATGTAAATTAGTGTTTGTCCAAATCGACGAACAAACATTAATTCTAAAAATGGTAGAAAGGGAAGTTTTTCTTATGAAACCAAAGCATCAATTCAATTATCCCACTATAGAGAATGAAATTCTGGCACCCAATCATTAAAAGGAATAAGATTATTATGTGAATCCGTGTTTACCCAATTGAAAAATGAACTTTAATTCTAAAAATCATAGAAAGAGATGTTTTTCTTATGAAACCAAAGCTTTAATACCATTTATCCCAAAAAGGAGAACATGTTTATGGTGCCTAACCATTAAAAGAAAAGAGATTATTATGTGAATTAAAAGGAAGAAGATTATTATGTGAATCCGTGTTTACCCAATTGAAAAATGAACTTTAATTCTAAAAATCATAGAAAGAGATGTTTTTCTTATGAAACCAAAGCTTTAATACCATTTATCCCAAAAAGGAGAACATGTTTATGGTGCCTAACCATTAAAAGAAAAGAGATTATTATGTGAATTAAAAGGAAGAAGATTATTATGTGAATCCGTGTTTACCCAATTGAAAAATAAACTTTAATTCTAAAAATCATAGAAATAGATGTTTTTCTTATGAAACCAAAGCTTTAATACCATTTATCCCAAAGAGAAGAACATGTTTATGGTGCCTAACCATTAAAAGAAAAGAGATTATTATGTGAATTTGTGTTTGTCCAAATCAACGAACAAATATTATTCAAAAAATGGTAGAAAAAGAAGTTTTTCTTATGAAACCAAAGATCAATTCATTTAACCCAGTGCAGAGAATGAATTTCTGGTGCCCAATCATTAAAAGAAAGGAGATTATTATGTGAATCCGTGTTTATCCAATTAAAATACGAGCTTTAATTCTAATATCTTTGAAACCAAAGTTTCAATATCATTTATCCTAGTGCAGAGAATATGTTTATGGCGTCTAATCTTTAAAAGAAAAGAGATTATTATTTGAATCCGTGTTTGTCCAAATCGACGAATAAACATTAATTCTAAAAATAGAGGAAAGAGATGTTTTTCTTATGAATCCAAAGCATGAATATCATTTATCCCAATGATGAGAAAGTCTTCATGGAGCCTAATCAGGAAAAGAAAGGAGATTATTATGTGAGTCTGTGTTTATCCAATTGAAATACGAGCTTTAATTCTCAATATGGTAGAAAAAGATGTTTTTCCCTTGAAACCAAAGCTTCAATATCATTTATCCCAGTGTAGAGAATGTGTTTATGGTGCCTAATCATTAAAAGAAAAGAGATTGTCTTGTGAATCTCTGTTTGTCCATATCGACAACAAACATTAATTCTAAAAATGGTAGAAAGAGATGTTTTTCTTATCAAACCAAAGCATGAATATCACTTATCCCATTGAGGAGAATGTGCGATGGTGCCTAATCACAAAAAAAAAGAGATTATTATGTAAAGTAGTGTTTGTCTAAATCAACGAAAGAACATTAATTCTAAAAATGGTAGAAAGGGAAGTTTTTCTTATGAAACCAAAGCATCAATTCAATTATCCCACTATAGAAAATGAAATTGTGGCACCTAATCATTAAAAGGTAGAAGATTATTATGTCAATCCGTGTTTACCCAATTGAAAAATGAACTTTAATTCTAAAAATCGTAGAAAGAGATGCTTTTCTTATGAAACCAAAGCTTTAATACCATTTATCCCAAAGAGGAGAACATGTTTATGGTGCCTAATCTTTAAAAGAAAAGAGATTATTATTTGAATCCATGTTTGTCCACATCAACGAATGAACATTAATTCTAAAAATAGAGGAAAGAGATGTTTTTCTTATGAATCCAAAGCATGAATATCACTTATCCCAATGACGAGAAAGTCTTCATGGAGCCTAATTAGGAAAAGAAAAGAGATTATTATGTGAATCCATATTTACCCAATTAAAATACGAGCTTTAATTCTAAATATGGTAGAAAGAGATGTTTTTCGCTTGAAACCAAAGCTTCAATATCATTTATCCTAGTGCAAAGAATGTGTTTATGGTGCCTAATCATTAAAAGAAAAAAGATTATTATGTAAATCCATGTTTTTCCAAATTGACGAACGAACATTAATTCTAAAATTGGTAGAAATAGATGTTTTTTTAATGAAACCAAAGCATGAATATCATTTATTCCAATGAGGAGAATGTGTGTATGGTGCCTAATCAGGAAAAAAAAAAGATTATCATGTGAATTAGTGTTTGTCCAAATCGACGAACGAACATTTATTCTAAAAATGGTAGAAAGAGAAGTTTTTCCTATGAAACCAAAGCATCAATTCATTTATCCCAGTGCGGAAAATGCATTTATGGTGCCCAATCATTAAAACAAAGGAGAATATTATGTGAATCCATGTTTATCCAATTGAAATACGAGATTTAATTCTAAATATGGTAGAAAGAGATGTTTTTCCCTTGAAACCAAAGCTTCAATATCATTTATCCCAGTGCGAAGAATGTGTTTATGCTACCTAATCATTAAAAGAAAAGAGACTATTATGTGAATCCGCGTTTGTCCAAATCAATGAAGAAATATTAATTCTAAAAATGGTAGAAAAAAAAGTTTTTCTTATGAAACCAAAGCTTCAATACCATTTATCCCAATAAGGAGAATGTGTTTATGGTGCCCAATCATGAAATGAAAGTAGATTATTATTTGAATCCGTGTTTGTCCCAATTAAAAAATGAATTTTAATTCTAAAAATGGTCGAAGAGAAGTACATCTTATGAAACCAAAGCATGAATACATTTATCCTAATGCAGAGAATGAATTTGTGGTGCCCAATCATTAAAAGTAAGGAGATTATTATGTGAGTGTGTTTATCCAATTGAAATACGAGTTTTAATTCCCAATATGGTAGAAAGAGATGTTTTTCCCTTGAAACTAAAGCTTCAATATCATTTATCCCAGTGCGAAGAATGTGTTTATGGTGCCTAATCATTAAAAGAAAAGAGATTGTTATGTGAATCCATGTTTGTTCAAATCAACGAACAAGCATTAATTCTAAAAATGGTAGAAAAAGATGTTTTTCTTATGAAGCCAAAGCATGAATATCATTTATCCCAGCGAGGAGAATGTGTGTATGGTGCCAATCAAGAAAAGAAAATAGATTATTATGTGAATTAGTGTTTGTCCAAATTGACGAACGAACATTAATTCTAAAAATGGTAGAAAGAGAAGTTTTTCTTATAAAACCAAACCATCAATTCATTTATCCCGATGCGGAGAACGAATTTATGGTGCCCAATTATTAAATGAAAGGAGATTATTATGTGAATTCGTGTTTATCCAATTAAAATACAAGCTTTAATTCTAAATATGGTAGAAAGAGATGTTTTTCCCTTGAAACCAAAGCTTTAATATCATTTATCCTAGTATAGAAAACGTGTTTATGGCGCCTGATCGTTAAAAGAAAAAAGATTATTACTTGAATCCGTGTTTGTCCAAATCAATGAACGAATATTAATTCTAAAAATTATGGAAAGATATGTTTTTCTTATGGAACCAAAGCTTTAATATCATTTATCCCAATGAGGAGAATGCGTTTATGGAGCCCAATCATTAAAAAAAAAAGAAATTATTATGTGAATCTGTGTTTGTCCAAATCTACAAAAGAACATTAATTCTAAAAATGGTAGAAAGAGATGTTTTTCTTATTAAACCAAAGCATGGATATCATTCATCCGAATGAGGAGAATGTGTTTATCGCACCTAATCATGAAAAGAATGAAGATTATTATGCGAATCCTTGTTTGTCTAAATCGACGAACGAACTTTAATTCTAAAAATGGTAGAAAGAGAAGTTTTACTTATGAAACCAAAGCATCAATTTATTTATCCCAGTGCGGAGAATGAATTTACAGTGCCCAATCATTAAAAGAAAAGAGAGTATTACACGAATCCGTGTTTATCCAATAGAAAAATGAACTTTAATTCAGAAAATCATAGAAAGAGATGTTTTTCTTATGAAACCAAAGTTTTAATATCCTTTATCCCAAAAAGGAGAACATGTTTATGGTGCCTAATCATTAAAAGAAAAGAGATTATTATATGAATCTGTGGTTGTCCAAATCGATGAACGAACATTAATTCTAAAAATGGTAGAAAGAGAAGTTTTTCTTATGAAACCAAAGCATCAATTCATTTATCCCATTGAGGAAATTGAATTTACAGTGCCCAATCATTAAAAGATAAGAGATTATTCTATGAATCCAAATTTATCCAATTGAACAACAAACTTTAATTCTAAAAATGGTAAAAAGAGAAGTTTTTTCTTATGAAACTAGAGCTTCAATATTTATCCCAATGAGAAGAATGTGTTTATGGCGCCTAATCATTGAAAGAAAAGAGATTTTTATGTGAATCTGTGGTTGTCCAAATCAACAAACGAATAGTAATTCTAAAAATGGTAGAAAGAGATGTTTTTCTTATGAAACCAAAGCATAAATATCATTTATCCCAATGAGGAGAATGTGTGCATGGTGCCTAATCACGTAAAAAAAAGATTATTATGTGAATTAGTGTTTTTTCAAATTGATATATGAACATTAATTCCAAAAAATGGTAGAAAGAGAAGTTTTTCATATGAAACTAAAGTATCAATTCATTTATCCAAGAGCGAAGAATGAATTTATTGTGCCCAATCATTAAAAGAAAGGAGATTATTATGTGAATCCATGTTTATACAATTGAAATATGAGATTTAATTCTAAATATGGTAGAAAGATATGTTTTTCCCTTGAAACCAAAGCTTCAATATCATTTATCTTAGTGTGAAGAATGTGTTTATGATTCCTAATCAATAAAAGAAAAGAGACTATTATGTGAATCTGCGTTTGTCCAAATCGATGAAGGAATATTAATTCTAAAAATGGTAGAGAGAGAAGTTTTTCTTATGAAACCAAAACTTCAATACCATTTATCCTAATGAGAAGAATGTGTTTATGGTGCCCAATCATGAAATGAAAGTAGATTATTATTCGAATTCGTGTTTTTCCCAATTGAAAAATAAATTTTAATTCTAAAAATGGCCGAAAAATAAGTACGTCTTGTGAAACCAAAGCATGAATACATTTATCCCAATGTAGAGAATAAATTTGTGGTGCCCAATCATTAAAAGTAAGGCAATTATTATGTGAGTCTGTGTTTATCCAATTAAAATACTAGCTTTAATTCTCAATATGGCAGAAAGAGATGTTTTTCCCTTGAAACCAAAGCTTCAATATCATTTATCCCAGTGCAAAGAATATGTTTAGGGGCCTAATCTTTAAAAGAAAAGAGATTATTATTTGAATCCGTGTTTGTCCAAATCGACGAACGAACATTAATTCTAAAAATAGAGGAAAGAGATGTTTTTCTTATGAATCCAAAGCATGAATATCATTTATCCCAATGATGAGAAAGTCTTCATGGAGCCTAATCAGGAAAAGAAAGGAGATTATTATGTGAGTCTGTGTTTATCCAATTGAAATACGAGCTTTAATTCTCAATATGGTAGAAAGAGATGTTTTTCCCTTGAAACCAAAGCTTCAATATCATTTATCCCATTGCAGAGAATGTGTTTATGGTGCCTAATCATTAAAGAAAAAGAGATTGTTTTGTGAATCTGTGTTTATCCAGATCAACGAATGAACATTAATTCTAAAAATGGTAGAAAGAGATGTTTTTCTTATGAAACCAAAGCATGAATATCACTTATCCCAATGCGGAAAATGTGCGTATGGTGCCTAATCACAAAAAGAAAAGAGATTATTATGTAAATTAGTGTTTGTCCAAATCGACGAATGAACATTAATTCTAAAAATGGTAGAAAGGGAAGTTTTTCTTATGAAACCAAAGCATCAATTCAATTATCCTACTATAGAGAATGAAATTATGGCACCCAATCATTAAAAGGAAGAAGATTATTATGTGAATCCGTGTTTACCCAATTGAAAAATGAACTTTAACTCTAAAATCATAGAAAGAGATGTTTTTCTTATGAAACCAAAACTTTAATACCATTTATCCCAAAGAGGAGAACATGTTTATGGTGCCTAACCATTAAAAGAAAGGAGATTATTATGTGAATTTATGTTTGTCCAAATCGACGAATGAATATTATTTAAGAAATGGTAGAAAGAGAAGTTTTTCTTATGAAACCAAAGATCTATTCATTTAACCCAGTGCAGAGAATGAATTTTTGGTGCCCAATCATTAAAAGAAAGGAGATTATTATGTGAATCCATGTTTATCCAATTAAAATATGAGCTTTAATTCTAAATATGGTAGAAAGAGATGTTTTTCCCTTGAAACAAAAGCTTCAATATCATTTATCCCAGTGCGAAGAATGTGTTTATGGTGCTAATCTTTAAAAGAAAAGAGATTATTATTTGAATCCGTGTTTGTCCAAATCGACGAACGAACATTACTTCTAAAAATAGAGGAAAAAGATGTTTTTCTTATTAATCCAAAGCATGAATATCATTTATCCCAATGACGAGAAAGTCTTCATGGAGCCTAATCAGGAAAAGAAAGGAGATTATTATGTGAGTCTGTATTTATCCAATTGAAATACGAGCTTCAATTCTCAATATGGTAGAAAGAGATGTTTTTCCCTTGAAACCAAAGCTTCAATATCATTTATCCCAGTGCAGAGAATATGTTTATGGTGCCTAATCATTAAAAGAAAAGAGATTGTTTTATGAATCCGTGTTTGTCCAGATCGATGAACGAACATTAATTTTAAAAATGGTAGAAAGAGATGTTTTTCTTATGAAACCAAAGCATGGATATCACTTATCCCAATGAGGAGAATGTGCGTATGGTGCCTAATCACCAAAAGAAAAGAGATTATTATGTAAATTAGTGTTTGTCCAAATCGACGAACGAACATTAATTCTAAAAATGGTAGAAAGAGAAGTTTTTCTTATGAAACCAAAGCATTAATTCAATTATCCCACAATAGAGAATGAAATTATGGCACCCAATCATTAAAAGGAAGAAGATTACTATGTGAATCCGTGTTTACCCAATTAAAAAATGAACTTTAATTCTAAAAATCATAGAAAGAGATGTTTTTCTTATAAAACCAAAGCTTTAATACCATTTACCCCAAAGAGGAGAACATGTTTATGGTGCCAACCATGAAAAGAAAGGAGATTATTATGTGAATTTGTGTTTGTCCAAATCGACGAACGAATATTATTCAAAAAATGGTAGAAAGAGAAGTTTTTCTTATGAAACCAAAGCATCAATTCATTTAACCCGGTGCGGGGAATGAGTTTCTGGTGCCCAATCATTAAAAGAAAGGAGATTATTATGTGAATCTGTGTTTATCCAATTAAAATACGAGCTTTAATTCTAAATATGGTAGAAATAGATGTTTTTCCCCTGAAACCAAAGCTTCAATATCATTTATCCCAGTGCGGAGAATGTGTTTATGGTGCCTAATCTTTAAAAGAAAAAAGATTATTATTTGAATTCGTGTTTGTCCAAATTGACGAACGAAAATTAATTCTAAAAATAGAGGAAAGAGGTGTTTTTCTTATGAAGCCAAAGCATGAATATCATTTATCCCAACGAGGAGAATGTGTGTATGGTGCCTAATCACGAAAAGAAAAGAGATTATTATGTGAATTAGTGTTTGTCCAAATTGACGAACGAATATTAATTCTAAAAATGGTAGAAAGAGAAGTTTTTCTTATGAAACCAAACCATCAATTCATTTATCTCATTGCGGAGAATGAATTTATGGTGCCCAATCATTAAAAAAAAGGAGATTATTATGTGAATCCATTTTTATCCAATTGAAATACGAGCTTTAATTCTAACTATGGTAGAAAGAGGTGTTTTTCCTTTGAAACCAAAGCTTCAATATCATTTATCCCAATACAGAGATTTTGTTTATGGCGCCTAATCGTTAAAAGAAAAGAGATTATTATGTGAATCCGTGTTTGTCCAAGTCAATGAACGAATATTAATTCCAGAAATTATGGAAATATATGTTTTTCTTATGAATCCAAAGCTTCAATATCATTTATCCCAACGAGGAGAATGTGTTTATAGAGCCCAGTCATTAAAAGAAAAAAGATTATTATGTGAATCTGTGTTTGTCCAAATCGACGAAAGAACATTAATTCTAAGAATGATAGAAAGAGATGTTTTTCTTATGAAACCAAGGCATAAATATGATTTATCCCAATGAGGAAATTTTGTTTATTACACCTAATCATGAAAAGAATGGAGATTATTATGCGAATCCTTGTTTGTCTAAATCGATGAATGAGCTTTAATTCTAAAAATGGTAGAAAGAGAAGTTTTGCTTATTAAACCAAAGCATCAATTCATTTATCCCAGTGCGGAGAATGAATTTACAGTGCCCAATCATTAAAAGAAAGGAGATTATTATGTGAATCCATGTTTATCCAACAGAAAAATGAACTTTAATTCGAAAAATTGTAAAAAAAGATATTTTTCTTATGAAACCAAAGTTTTAATGTCCTTTATCCCAAAAAGGAGAACATGTTTATGGTGCCTAATCATTAAAAGAAAAGAGATTATTATGTGAATCTATGTTTGTCCAAATGGACAAACGAACATTAATTCTAAAAATGATAGAAAGAGAAGTTTTTCTTATGAAACCAAAGCAACAATTCATTTATCCCATTAAGGAGAATGAATTTGTGTTGCCCAATCATTAAAAGATAAATGATTATTGTGTGAATTCGAGTTTATCCAATTGAGAAACGAACTTCAATTCTAAAAATGGTAAAAAGAGACATTTTTTCTTATGAAACCAAAGCTTTAATATCATTTACCCCAATGAGAAGAATGTGTTTATGGTGCCCAATCATTAAATGAAAGGAGATTATTATGTGAATCCGTGTTTGTCCAAATCGACGAATCTAAAAATGGTAAAAAGAGACATTTTTTCTTATGAAAGCAAAGCTTTAATATCATTTACCCTAATGAGAAGAATGTGTTTATGGTGCCCAATCATTAAATGAAAAGAGATTATTATGTGAATCCGTGTTTGTCCAAATCGACGAACAAACATTAATTCTAAAAATGGTAGAAAGAGATGTTTCTCTTATGAAACCAAAGCACAAATATCATTTATCCCAATGAGGAGAATGCATTTATTGTGCCTAATCATGAAAAGAATGGAGATTATTATGTGAATCTATGCTTGTCCAAATCGACGAACAAACATTAATTCTAAAAATAATAGAAGGAATAGTTTTTCTCATGAACCCAAAGCTTAAATACAATTTATCCCAATAAGGAGAATGAGTTTATGGTGCCCAATCATGAAACAGAAGGAGATTACTTTGTGAATCCATGTTTTTCCCAATTAAAAAATGAACTTTAATTCTAAAAATGGCTGAATGAGAAATATTTCTTATGAAACCAAAGCATGAATAAATTTATCCTAATGCGGAGAATGAATTTGTGGTGCCCAATCATTAAAAGAAAGAAGATTATTATGTGAATTCATGTTTATCCAATTGAAAAACAAACTTTAATACTAAAAATGGTAGAAAGAGAAGTTTTTCCTTTGAAACCAAAGCTTCAATATCATTTATCCCAATGAGGATAATGTGTTTACGATGCCTAATCATTAAAAGAAAAGAGATTATTATGTGAATCCATGATTCTCATAATCGACGAATGAACATTAATTCTAAAAATGGTACAACGAGATTTTTTTTATGAAACCAAAGCATGAATATCATTTCTCCCAATAAGGAGAATGTGTTTATGGTGCATAATCATGAAAAGAAAGGAGATTATTATGCAAATCCGTGTTTGTCCAAATCGACGAATGAACTTTAATTCTAAAAATGGTAGAAAGAAAAGTTTTTCTTATGAAGCCAAACCATTAATTCGTTTATCCCATTAAAGAGAATGAATTTATGCTGCCCAATCATTAAAAGAAAAGAGATTATTATGTGAATCTATGTTTGTCCAAATCGATGAACGAAAACATTAATTCTAAAAATTATAGAAAGAGATGTTTTTCTTATGAAATCAAAGCATGAATATCATTCATCCCAATGAGGAGAATGTGTTTATTATGCCTATTTACAAAAAGAATAGAGATTATTGTGTGAATCGTTGTTTGTCCGAATCGATGAACGAACATTAATTCTAAAAATGGTAGAAAGAGAAGTTTTACTTATGAAACCAAAGCATTAATTCATTTATCCAAATGTGGAGAATGAATTTACAGTGCCAAATTAGTAAAAAAAAGGAGATTATTATGTGAATCTATGTTTATCCAATAGAAAAACAAACTTTAATTTGGAAAATCATAGAAAAGGATGTTTTTCTTATGAAACCAAAGTTTTAATATCCTTTATCCCAAGAAGGAGAACGTGTTTATGGTGCCTAATCGTTAAAAGAAAAAAAGATTATTATATGAATCTATGTTCGTCCAAATGGACGAACAAATGTTAATTCTAAAAATGGTTAAAAGAGAAGTTTTTCTTATGAAACCAAACCATCAATTCATTTATCCCATTAAGGAGAATGAATTTGTGTTGCCTAATCATTAAAAGATAAATAATTATTATGTTAATCTGAGTTTATCCAATTGAAAAATGAACTTTAATTGTAAAAATGGTAAAAAGAGATTTTTTTCTTATGAAACCAAAGCTTCAATATCATTTATCCCAATGAGGAGAATGTGTTCATGGTGCCCAATCATTAAAGGAAAAGAGATTATTATGTGAATCCGTGTTTGTCTAAATCGACGAACGAACATTAATTCTAAAAATGATAGAAAGAGATTTTTTTTATGAAACCAAAGTATGAATATCTTTTATCCCATTGAGGAGAAGATGTTTATTGTGCCTAATCATTAAAAGAATGGAGATTATTATGTGACACTGTGCTTGTCCAAATCGATGAACGAACATTAATTCTAAAAATGGTAGAAAGAGAAGTTTTTCTTATGAAACCAAAGCATCAATTCATTTATCCCTGTGTGGCAAATGAATTTACAGTGCCCAATAATTAAAAAAAAGAGATTATTATGTGAATCTGTGTTTATCCAATTGAAAAAATAAACTTTAATTCTCAAAATCGTAGAAAGAGATGTTTTTTCATTGAAACTAAAGCTTCAATATCATTTATCCCAATGAGGAGAATGTGCTTGTGGTGCCAATCATTAAAAGAAAAGAGAGTATTATGTGAAATCGTGTTTGTCTAAATCAAGGAACGAATATTAATTCTAAAAATGGTAGAAGGAATAGTTTTTCTTATGAACCCAAAGCTTCAATATAATTTATCTCAATGAGGAGAATGTGTTCATGGTGCCCAATCATGAAACGGAAGGAGATTACTATATGAATCCATGTTTTTCCTAATTGAAAAATGAACTTTAATTCTAAAAATGGCTGAATGAGAAATATTTCTTATGAAACCAAAGCAGGAATAAATTTATCCTAATGCAGAGAATGAATTTGTGGCACCCAATCATTAAAAGAAAGGAGATTATTATGTGAATTCGTGTTTATCCAACTGAAAAACAAACTTTAATACTAGAAATGGTAGAAAAAGAAGTTTTTCCTTTGAAACCAAAGCTTCAATATCATTTATCCCAATGAGGAGAATGTGTTTATGGTGCCTAATCATTAAAAGAAAAGAGATTATTATGTGAATATGTGTTTCTCATAATCGACGAATGAACATTAATTCTAAAAATGGTACAAAGAGATGTTTTTCTTATGAAACCAAAGCATGAATATCATTTATCCCAATGAGGAGAATGTGTTTATGGTGCATAATCACGAAAAAAAAGGAGATTATTATGCAAATCCGTGTTTGTCCAAATCGACGAATGAACCTTAATTCTAAAAATGGTAGAAAGAAAAGTTTTTCTTATGAAGCCAAACCATTAATTCCTTTATCCCATTGAGGAGAATGAATTTATGGTGCCTAATCATTAAAAGAAAAGAGATTATTATGTGAATCGATGTTTGTCCAAATCGACGAATGAAAACATTAATTCTAAAACTGGTAGAAAGGGATGTTTTTCTTATGAAACCAAAGCATGAATATCATTCATCCCAATGAGGAGAATGTGTTTATTGTGCCTATTTACAAAAAGAATGGAGATTATTGTGCGAATCATTGTTTGTTCGAATTGATGAACGAACTTTAATTCTAAAAATGGTAGAAAGAGAAGTTTTTCTTATGAAACCAAAGCATCAATTCATTTATCCTAGTGTGGAGAATGAATTTATAGTGCCAAATCATTAAAAAAAAGGAGATTATTATGTGAATCTGTGTTTATCCAATAGAAAAATAAACTTTAATTCAAAAATCATAGAAAGAGATGTTTTTCTTATGAAACCAAAGTTTTAATATCCTTTATCCCAAAAATGAGAACGTGTTTATGGTGCCTAATCGTTAAAAGAAAAGAGATTATTATGTGAATCTATGTTTATCCAAATGGATGAACAAACGTTAATTCTAAAAATGGTTAAAAGAGAAGTTTTTCTTATGAAACCAAACCATTAATTCATTTATCCTATTGAGGAGAATGAATTTATGTTGCCTAATCATTAAAAGATAAAATGAATTTATGTTGCCTAATCATTAAAAGATAAATGATTATTGTGTTAATCTGAGTTTATCCAATTAAAAAATGAACTTTAATTGTAAAAATGGTAAAAAGAGATTTTTTTCTTATGAAACCAAAGCTTCAATATCATTTATCCCAATGAGGAGAATGTGTTTATGGTGCCCAATCATTAAAGGAAAAGAGATTATTTTATGAATCTGTGTTTGTCCAAATCGATGAACGAACATTAATTCTAAAAATAGTAGAAAGAGATGTTTTTCTTATGAAACCAAAGTATGAATATCTTTTATCCCAATGAGGAGAATGTGTTTATTGTGCCTAATCATTAAAAGAATGGAGATTATTATGCAAATCTGTGCTTGTCCAAATCGACGAATAAACATTAATTCTAAAAATGGTAGAAAGAGAAATTTTTCTTATGAAACCAAGGCATTGATTCATTTATCCCAGTGTGAAGAATGAGTTTGTGGTGCCCAATCATTAAAAGAAAGGAGATTGTTATGTGAATCCATGTTTATCGAATTGAAAAACAAACTTTAATTCTAAAAATCATAGAAAGAGATGTTTTTCCATTAAAACCAATGCTTCAATATCATTTATCCCAATGAGGAGACTGTGTTTATGCTGCCTAATCATTAAAAGAAAAGAGATTATTATGTGAATCCGAGTTTATCCAAATCGATGAACGAACATTAATTCTAAAAATGATAAAAAGAGATGTTTTTCTTATGATACCAAAGCATGAATATCATTTATGCCAATGAGGACAATGTATTTATGGTGCATAATCACGAAAAGAAAGGAGATTATTACGCAAATCCACGTTTGTCAAAATTGATGAACGAACTTTAATTCTAAAAATGGTAGAAAGAAAACGTTTTTCTTATGAAACCAAACCATTAATTCATTTATCCCATTGAGGAGAATGAATTTGTGTTGCCCAAGCATTAAAAGATAAAAGATTATTGTGTGAATCCGAGTTTATCCAATTGAAAAATGAACTTTAATTCTAAAAATGGTAAAAAGAGATGTTTTTTCTTATGAAACCAATGCTTCAATATCATTTATCCTAACGAGCAAAATGTGTTTATGGTGCCTAATCATTAAAAGAAAAAAGATTGTTATGAGAATCCGTGTTTGTCCAAATCGATGAAAGAACATTAATTCTAAAAATGGTAGAAAGAGATGTTTTTCTTATGAAACCAAAGCATGAATATCGTTTATCCCAATGAGGAGAATGTGTTTATTGCACCTAATCATGAAAAGAATAGAGATTATTATGCGAATCCGTGCTTGTCCAAATCAACGAACGAATATTAATTCTAAAAATGGTGGAAAAGGAAGTTTTTCTTATGAAACCAAAGCATCAATTCATTTATCCCTATGTGGAGAATGAATTTACAGTGCCCAATAATTAAAAGAAAGGAGATTATTATGTGAATTTATGTTTATCCAATTGCAAAATGAGCTTTAATTCTAAAAATTGTAGAAAGAGATGTTTTTCCATTGAAACCAAAGCTTCAATATCATTTATCCCAATGAGGAGAATGTGCTTATGGTGCCTAATCATTAAAAAAGAGAGAGTATTATGTGAAATTATGTTTGTCCAAATTGACGAATGAACATTAATTCTAAAAATAGTAGAAGGAATAGCTTTTCTTATGAACCCAAAGCTTTAATACAATTTATCCCAATGAGGAGAATGTGTTTATGGTGCCCAATCATGAAACGGAAGGAGATTACTATGTGAATCCGTGTTTTTCCCAATTAAAAAATGAACTTTAACTTTAAAAATGGTTGAATGAGAAGTATTTCTTATGAAACCAAAGCATGAATAAATTTATCCTAATGCGGAGAATGAATTTATGGTGCCCAATCATTAAAAGAAAGGAGATCATTATGTGAATTCATGTTTATGTAACTGAAAAACAAACTCTAATACTAAAAATGGTAGAAAGAGAAGTTTTTCCTTTGAAACCAAAGCTTCAATATCGTTTATCCCAATGAGAAGAATGTGTTTACGGTGCCTAATCTTTAAAAGAAAAGAGATTATTATGTGAATCCAAGTTTCTCATAATCGACGAACGAATATTAATTCTAAAAATGATACAAAGAGATGTTTTTCTTATGAAACCAAAGCATGAATATCATTTATGCCAATGAGGAGAATGTGGTTATAGTGCATAATCATGAAAAGAAGGGAGATTATTATGCGAATCCGTGTTTGTCCAAATCGACGAATAAACCTTAATTCTAAAAATAGTAGAAAGAAAAGTTTTTCTTATGAAACCAAACCATTAATTCATTTATCCCATTGAGGAGAATGAATTTGTGTTGCCCAAGCATTAAAAGATAAAAGATTATTATGTGAATCCAAGTTTATCCAATTGAAAAATGAACTTTAATTCTAAAAATGGTAAAAAGATATGTTTTTTTCTTATGAAACCAAAGCTTAAATATCATTTATCCCAACGAGGAAAATGTGTTTATGGTGCTTAATCATTAAAAGAAAAGAGATTATTATGCGAATCCATGTTTATCCAAATCGAAGAAAGAACATTAATTTAAAAATGGTAGAAAAAGATGTTTTTCTTATGAAACGAAAGCATGAATATCATTTATCCCAACAAGGAGAATGTGTTTATTGCACCTAATCATGAAAAGAATGGAGATTATTATTCGAATCCGTGCTTGTCCAAATCGATGAACGAACATTAATTCTAAAAATGGTAGAAAGGGAAGTTTTTCTTATGAAACCAAAGCATCAATTCGTTTATCCCTATGTAGAGAATGAATTTGCAGTACCCAATAATTAAAAGAAAGTAGATTATTATGTGAATCTATGTTTATCCAATTGAAAAACGAGCTTTAATTCTAAAAATTATAGAAAGAGATATTTTTCCATTGAAACCAAAGCTTTAATATCATTTATCCCAATGAGGAGAATGTGCTTATGGTGCCTAATCATTAAAAGAAAAAAGAGTATTATGTGAAATCATGTTTGTCCAAATCGATGAACGAACATTAATTCTAAAAATAGTAGAAGGAATAGTTTTTCTTATGAACCCAAAGCTTCAATACAATCTTATCCCAATGAGGAGAATGTGTTTATGGTGCCCAATCATGAAACGGAAGGAGATTACTATGTGAATTCGTGTTTTTCCCAATTAAAAAATGAACTTTAATTCTAAAAATAGCTGAATGAGAAATATTTCTTATGAAACCAAAGCATGAATAAATTTATCCTAATGCGGAGAATGAATTCGTGGTGCCCAATTATTAAAAGAAAGGAGATCATTATGTGAATTCATGTTCATCCAACTGAAAAACAAACTCTAATACTAAAAATGGTAGAAAGAGAAGTTTTTCCTTTGAAACCAAAGCTTCAATATCGTTTATCCCAATGAGAAGAATGTGTTTACGGTGCCTAATCATTAAAAGAAAAGAGATTATTATGTGAATCCGAGTTTCTCATAATCGACGAACGAACATTAATTCTAAAAATGATACAAAGAGATGTTTTTCTTATGATACCAAAGCATGAATATCATTTATGCCAATGAGGAGAATGTGTTTATAGTGCATAATCACGAAAAAAGGGAGATTATTATGCGAATCCGTGTTTGTCCAAATCGACGAATGAACCTTAATTCTAAAAATGGTAGAAAGAAAAGTTTTTCTTATGAAACCAAACCATTAATTCATTTATCCCATTGAGGAGAATGAATTTGTGTTGCCCAAGCATTAAAAGATAAAAGATTATTATATGAATCTGAGTTTATCCAATTGAAAAATAAACTTTAATTCTAAAAATGGTAAAAAGAGATGCTTTTTCTTATGAACCAAAGCTTCAATATCATTTATCCTAACGAGGGGAATATGTTTATGGTGCCTAATCACTAAAAGAAAAGAGATTATTATGTGAATCCGTGTTTGTCCAAATCGATGAACGAACATTAATTCTAAAAGTGGTAGAAAGAAAAGTTTTTCTCATGAAACCAAAGCTTTAATACAATTTATCCCAATGAGAAAAATGTGTTTATGGTACCCAATCATAAAACGAAAGGAGATTACTATATGAATCTGTGTTTTTCCTAACTGAAAAATGAACTTTAATTCTAAAAATGGCCGAATGAGAAGTATTTCTTATGAAACCAAAGCATGAATAAATTTATCCCAATGCAGAGAATAAATTTATGGTCCCCAATCATTAAAAAAAAGGCGATTATTACGTGAATTCATATTTATCCAATTGAAAATGAACTTTAATACTAAAAATGGTAGAAAAAGATGTTTTTCCATTAAAACCAAAGCTTCAATATCATTTATCCCAATGAGGAGAATGTGTTTGTGGTGCCTAATCATTAAAAGAAAAGAGATTATTATGTGAATCAGCATTTGTCCAAATATTCGAACGAACATTAATTCTATAAATGGTAGAAAGAGGTGTTTTTCTTATGAAACCAAAACATGAATATCATTTATCCTAATGAGAAGAATGTGTTTATGGTGCCTAATCATGAAAAGAAAGGAGATTATTATGCAAATCCGTGTCAATGCAAATCGATGGACAAGCATTAATTCTAAAAATGGTAGAGAGAGAAAATTTTCTTATGAAACCAAAGCATCAATTCATTTAACCCAGTGAGGAGAATGAATTTGTGGTGCCCAATCATTAAAAGAAAAGAGGTTATTACGTGAATCCATGTTTATCCAATTGAAAAACAAGCTTTAGTTCTAAATACGGTAGAAAAAAAAGTTTTTCCCCTGAAACCAAAGCTTTAATATCATTTATCCTCGTGCAAAGAATATGTTTATAATGCCTAATCATTAATAAAAAAAGAGATTATTACGTCAATCCGTGTTTATCTAAATCGATAAACGAATATTAATCCTAAAAATGGTAGAAAGAGATGTTTTTCTTATGAAACCAAAGCATGAATATCATTTATCCCAATAAGGAGAATGTGTGTATGGTGCCAAATCACGAAAAGAAAAGAGATTATTATGTGAATTAATGTTTGTCCAAATTGATGAACAAACATTAATTCTGAAAATGGTAGAAAGAGAAGTTTTTCTTATGAAAACAAAGCATCAATTCATTTATCCCAGTGCGGAGAATGAATTTATAGTGCCCTATCATTAAAAGAAAGGAGATTATTATGTGAATCCATGTTTATCTAATTGAAAAATGAATTTTAATTCTAAAAATCATAGAAAGAGATGTTTTTCTTATGAAATCAAAGCTTTAATATCAATTATCCCAATAAGGAGAATATATTTATGGTGCTTAATCATTAAAAAAAAAGAGATTATTATGTGAATCTATGTTTGTCCAATTCGACGAACGAACATTAATTCTAAAAATGGTAGAAAGAGAAGTTTTTCTTATGAACCAAACCATCAATTCATTTATCCCATTAAGGAGAATGAATTTGTGTTGCCCAATCTCTAAAAGATAAGAAATTATTGTGTGAATCCGAGTTTATCCAATTGAAAAACAAACCTTAATTCTATAAATGGTAAAAAGAGATGTTTTTTTCTTATGAAACCAAAGCTTCAATATCATTTATCCCAATGAGGAGATTGTGTTTATGGTGTCTAATCATTAAAAAAAAGAGATTATTATGTGAATCCGTGTGTCGCAACGTACCCCAGGGTGGATCCTCATAGATCTATGAGAGTGTATGGCTTAAAATATTTTCCTGACTTGGAAATGTCTTCTTGATCGAGACTTTTCTTTGGCGATGTGAAGAGAACGAGAATGTACAAGTTCTCGACTTATGGTATAGTAAAAGGGGACGGCAAGATGAATCACTTATCTTATTGGTCTCGGATGACCATCAAGAAATGGCCAACACTTGGAGTCACCACCGATCATTTCAGGCTAGGCATGATCGGATATCTATTGAAACCTATGTTTTGGGATACGAAACTCAAAACATCGATCTTGTGGTCTATATAATGCAAAGATTCACCATTTGGGTTTGAGAGTTGGTTACGCATGATGAGGTACAAACCTCTTTACGATGCCCAAAATCGATACCTTAATAGCTATGTCTTATTTCAGTTTCGGTTCTTTCGATCTTAACTTGTCATTATTTCGATATAACCCCTTTTTAATGCATGAATGTTATATAAATACAAATCTAGGTTTTGATGAAAAAGATTTAATCTTTTGGGCACTGGAGAGATACCCACATGGAACATTACCTTTAATTTTATTTGAAGCAATTTGAAAATATGAATGCAAATAATCATCACAAAGAAATCATGTTAGCAAGGCAATAAATAAAGTAACGTAACTTGGATCTTTCAATGCAATGATAAAGAAAATGGGTGGACTATTAGAATTTATCTTGCTATTGGCATCGATTATGTGGGAATAACCGAATCGATAATTTTTTAGATGCATCTGGGCTTCTTGATTAAACAAGGTTTGTTTGACATATTCATTGCAGTTGAAAGATATGGTTAGAGTATCCCTTCGAAAAGGTGGGGTTGGAGTATCCCATGGATGACAAATGATTTTGATAAAGAAGGATTTTTAAATCTTGATAATTTTGGAAAGCGGGGTTGGAGTGTCCCCTCGAAAAGGCGGGGTTGGAATATCCCCGTGGATGAGAAAACTTCATGATTTAGAAAATGGGTGAGCATTTAACGATTTTTACAAAAAGATTTATTATGAATGAGGATGATAAAGATGTAAAATATGTTTGTGCCTTGATACGAGCCTATGGGAGGTTAAAGCATATTCTCGAGTCTAATCGGGTTGGCATAGAGACATTCGAATGTCTCAAGACAAAATTTGAGAAAACAATTCAATTTTGACCAAAACCAAAGACAGGGGGCTGCATCGCGCTATCTTGCTTCCCAAATTTATTCTAAATTGGTTCGAAGGATTTAGAAGGTGTATAAGACACCGTTAGAAAGGTAACTCGATGAGCGTCATTCCAAAAATATTTTCAATATCCCAAGAAGTCACTTTCCAAGGGAATAAATATTTAAGTTTGGACTGATTGAGCTGCTGGCAGAGCATATAAGGGACAAGGTGTGTCAAAATTTAAAAAATCACCCCGGGCTCATTCGGTATTAAAAAAATTTCAAGTGATACCTTTCTAAAAAGGGAATTTCATGAATATTTTACGAAAAATGTTTAAAAAATTTGAAAAAATCATTTAGTGGGCTGAACGGCCCAACCAAAATACCTATTAGGATTCTAGAGGTTTTAGATAGTTTAGACTCGAAAAATCATAAATCTCTCATCCGAAATGATTCGAGGGTGAATAAGACATCGTTTTAAAGATAATTTGACATGCTTTGAGAGAAAAATACCAAAAAATTCATGAAAAATTATTTCAAATTTTAAAGTGATTTTTTAATTTGCAACAATTATGCTGCTAATAGGGGACAAAGTAAAGAAAGGGATATCTCTTATTTTTTATGTCTACGAGTCCAAACTCGAGTCACTGACATTCGAACATCTATGATTGAAGGGAAAGAGTGGCATGAGCATCACGAACTCATTTGCACAGCCTTAAAGTAGTTTGGGACCATGAAAAAGTTTGTTAATCATACCACTGAAGGTTTTGACTCAAAAACAAGGCATAAACATTTCAGGGATGAGTGTAAAACCATTTTCGTTGGAAAATCAAAAGATTTGAGCTTGTTCAACCAAGATTCCAGATCTGAAAAACTTAGTTTTCCCTAAGATACTTTGCTAGCTTCAAGGAAAATGCTAAGTCCATGCTAATCCTCATTGGTTAAGGTTAACATGCTTGGCTTGGGGAGTTTTGAAAATTAGTTTTTATCATCCATCAAACATGTATTTTGAAAATAAACATACAAGGGGATGGCACACAACATGAATGGGGATGCTAATTTTACTAATGGCTTAGACAAAGAAAGTGTTATGCATTTTAACAAGAAATGTTATGGAAGCTATAAATGACAATGATTCATGCAAGCTAATGCATGAATATGCTTGAAATGCAGGCTAATGATTCCTACATGGATTAAGGATAACAAGATGCAAGGACATGGCACAAATGCATGAGCAAGAGATATCAAACTAATGAGGATGGCATGAGGCATTTTACTCATAAAAGGGGCATTAAGGCATCCAAATCCTAAACTACCACAACCAAATGCCACAATAATGCATGATAATCCTAAGAGGGTGATGGAAATATGGAGATCCACTAAAATGATGAAGGTGCTAAAAAATAAAAAATATGAGTGATAGAGTAGGAAGTTATACCAACAAAACTTTAACTTTGGCCAAATAGTTGGAGCAATAGAGATGACTTGAATTTTCCACTTTTCCTTGTTGTTCATAAGCAAGAAAAAGAGAGAAACAATGAGGTTTTGGTTCTGGTATGGATAAGGATGATTTTTAGAATGTGTAGAGGTTGAGAGTGAGTGTTTTGGGGCTATTTTTGGGTGATGGGTGAAGAGCTACGGGATTATGGCTTTCTTGGTGTGTGAATATGTTTTGGAAGCGTAAATGAGCTAGAATCTAAACTTCTTTTTTTGCTGAGATAGAAGTGGTCCATTTATACCAGCCTTTTAGAGCCAATTTAGAGGTGTTTTTGGCTATTTCTCAAGGGGGACAAGGTGATGTCAGCATGGTAGCTATAAGGTGGATGTAGGAGGTAGCTTGCTGCCAATGTGATGGGCATAGGGTGGTTGGTTTAAATGCTGAAATGCTTTTCTAGCAACTAGGGTGGCTGATGGTGACATTGGCCAATAACTAAAAAGGAGTAGGGTGATCAAATAACATTGACCTTTTGATCCAATTTAGACTTAAAAAAATGTTTTGATTAATTTAAAAGTCTAAATTCATATATGATATGTGTTTTAATCTTTCCTGATGCAAAAAAATGAGTTCAAATCGAGTTTTGGATTAATGGTGGACGAGTCAAAAATGCTCGAACCCTAAAAATGGCCTACATGTATCGATACATTGCATAATGTATCGATACATTTAGTCCAAAATCCTCATCAGTTTGATACTATGAACCATTAGATCGATACTATGAACCACTGTATTGATACATGTTGATGTGTATCGATACATTCCTTTACATAATGCAAGTTTTGGTCCTAGCATGGTCCAGTATCGATACAAGAGGTCCTGCATTGATACATCTACATGTTGTATCAATACAAATGATGACATTTTAAATTTTGGCACGTTGAAGCATTGTATCAATCCATGAGAACCATGCATCGATACATTGAAGTAAAATTATGAATTTTCTCATATATTTTGTCCCCAGATAGCTTGGACTATGTCATTTGATGCCACATCTTTGCATTTACCTTTGATATGATCCCTAGGCCTTCTTAACATCCTCAAAATACTTTTTGTCACCCGACGATCATCGCCCCCTCTTATGTCCATGCTTTAGATTGCTTAATGTAGCCCGAATAGAATAAGGTGTCTACAACTGCCCTTCTTTGATCGTTGCTCAAAATCAGGAACAGGGCAAAGATAAATAGACACTATTTTGTCTAGGGTATACTGACACTTCTAGAACATTAGGTTGTTAGGTTTTCTAAGATTTGACCCCCTTAGGTAAGTGTAGAGTAACATGGACTTTTAATGTGGATGCCGCCAGCTTGTGCCGACTATGACTAGGTGCTGCCAGTTTATGCGGGCTTTAACTTAAACTTGGTGCCACTAGTTTGTTTAGGCTTTGACTCGGGTGCTGCCTACCGCTAGCTCATGTGAGCTTTAACTTAGACTTAGGTGCCACCAGCTTGTGTAGGCTTTGACTCAGGTGCCACTAGCTCATACGAGCTTTGACTTAGACTTAGGTGCCACCAGCTTATATGGGCTTTGACTTGAATACCGCCAGTTCATGCGAGCTTTGACTTAGACTAGGGTGCCACCAGCTTGTGTCAGCTTTGACTTAGGTTACCGCCATCTTGTGCAGGCTTTGACATAGACTAGGGTGCCACCAGCTCATGTGGGCTTTGACTCGGATGTCGCTAGCTCATGCAGGTTTGACTTAGACTAGGGTGCCACCAGTTCGTATGGGCTTTGACTTAGACTAGGATGCCACCAACTTATGTGGGCTTTGACTTAGGTTACCGCAAGCTCATGCGAGCTTTTACTTAGACTAGGGTGCCACCAGCTCGTATGGGCTTTGACTTAGACTAGGGTACCACCAACTTATGTAGGCTTTGACTTGGGTTGTCACTAGGTCATGCGGGCTTTGACTTAGACTAGGGTGCCACCAACTCGTGTGGGCTTTGACTTGGGTTACCACCAGCTCGTACGGGCTTTGACTTAGACTAGGGTGCCACCAGCTCGTGTGGGCTTTTAAGGGGTGCCACTGACTTGTGGGCTTTAACTTGGGTTGCTGCCAGCTCATACGAGCTTTAGCTTAGACTAGGGTGCCACCAGCTTGTGTGGGCTTTTAAGGGGTGTCACTGACTTATGGGCTTTAAGGGGTGCCACTTACTTATAGGCTTTTAAGGGGTGCCACTGACATGTGGGCTTTTAGGGGTGCCACTAACTTATGGGCTTTAAGGAGTGCCATTGACTTGTGGGCTTCAAAAAGGTGCCATTGACTTGTGGGCTTTAAAAGGGTGCCATGACTTGTGGGCTTTAAAATGGTTGCCATGACTTATGGGCTTTAAAAGGGGTGCCATGACTTGTGGGCTTTAAAAAGGGTGCCATAACTTATGGGCTTTAAAAAGGTGCTGTAACTTATGGGCTTTGAAGAAGTGCCACGACTTGTAGGCTTTAAAGAGGGGTGCCATGACTTATGGGCTTTAAAAGGGTGACATAACTTGTGGGCTTTAAAGAGGTGCCATTGACTTGTGGGCTTTAAAAGGGCACCATGATTTGTTGGCTTTAAAAGAGGGTGCCACGACTTATGGGCTTTAAAAAGGGTGCCATAACTTGTGGGCTTTAAAGGGTGCCACTAACATGTGGTGATAAAGGTTTTCAATAAACTTTTACTACAAGCTTTTGAAAGTTCTTGACAATATTTCTTGATGAAAAAGGTTTTGGCACTAGTTCTTAACAAGATTCTTGACAAAGCTTCTAACGAATATTCTTGACAAAAGTTCTTGGCAATAGTTTCTGGACAACAATTTCTTGACACTAGCCCTTTGACAGTAGTTTCTTGATAAAATGGGTTTTGACATGAGGTGCTAAGAAGAAAAGGACCTTACCTGAATGACACTTGGTTTGCGAAGCTTAGAGTTCTTACCAGGAATTCCTTGAAGGTTCAGCAAACCTGGCTAGAAGTGATATTGTAAAAATGATAATGTTAGATGATATGAAATTCTATCATGATTACATAATGTGAAGTCTAATACGGGAGATAGCTATAGTTCTCCTTGTACATCATTCAGACTCTTAAAGGGATGGTGATTCATCTTTGTTGCAACCATCGACCAGAATTTTCCTTATCCCACTAGGGATTGTAGTTTATCCCAGCTCCATTGGGGATATGACCAAAAATTTAGTCTCGAGAACTTGGACTATTGCAATTCTTGATTTGAGAGGCTTAATCATTTTCCTGACAATTGAAAGGCATTGTCAAAAATTTAGAGACTGTTTGCCTGATTAGGTTAATGTCTTTGGTTTTGATAGGATTCTGATGGAATGCATGGGTCGATTTTTGGTTAGCTTAAAGTAGTTTTTCTTAAGATGTAGCTTGTGAAAGCAAGAAACGGCTTAGTGTATGGTTATGCCAAATGGGTGCTTGGATATGAAAAGTGCATAATCTTGATGATCAAGGCGTGAGCAGAGTTTCTTATGCTTTTCTTTTCCTTTCGATGTAACGTCAAGATGTCCTGATGTGTATTTCAGTTGATTATCAAATTATCAGTTAAATGATAAATGCAATGTGAATTGTATAAGGGTTAAAAGAAACAAGGCAATATTTATTTATGACAACAAAAAGACATAACTCAATACATTATTTGACAAGCATTTGACAAGGTAGCAAGATAGATGATCTTTTAAGTGAAAGATGCCTTTGACAATCATGACATGGATGTTCTTTAGGTGCGTTCTAGAATCTTTTTCAAACAATGAATATGCCTGCATGAGTTGATCTTTGAAAGATCTCTAGGATTACTTTGTATTATTTGGTGGATGCTCTCAGTTCATGCCCCATCGAAATTGATCTTCTCAAATTGCCCTTACGAGTTTTCAACTGTAGTTGGGTTGGTTGCCTAGATGTCCTTTTCGAATTTTCATCTAGACCACTTTTTGTTTTTTTTGTTTTTTCTTTTTTTTTTTGCTTTTTCTTTTTTGCGTCTTTTTTTTGTTTTCTTTTACTCTTTTTTTTTTGTTTTTGTTTTTGTTTTCTCTTTTTTTTAAGAATGCCTTTTTAGGTTTTCACCCTCTACATGTGATATTTCTTAATAGAATATGAGTTGACTGGGTTGGGCAAGGTATTGGCATCGATTTCTGACAAGATTAGGGCCCCTCCGGAGAAGACTTACTTCACAGCGTATGGTCCTTCCTAATTAGCGGTTCACTTGCCCCACGTATCTTCATGGATTGGGAGGATCTTCTTTAATACCAATTTGCCTGGGTGAGATCGTTGTGGGTGCATCTTTTTATTGTGGGCTCAAATCATGCGTCTTTGATGCATTTGGCCATGGCAGACATATTTTTCTTTGACGAGATCAAGCTGGTCATATCTGTTCTTGACCTATTCAGCCTTGCCAAGTTTCGTTTCTATCAAGACTCTGAAAAAAGGGATCTTAACTTCGATGGGCAATATAGCTTTCATCCCATAGACAAGGGAGAATGGGGTAGCATTCGTTGAAGTTTGAACTGAGGTCTGATAGGTATAAAGTGCAAAGACTAGCTTCTTATGCCAATCTTTGTAAGTTTTAGCCATTTTCTCAACTATTCTTTTAATGTTTTTCGTTGGCTACCTCGACTGCCCCATTTATCTTTGGGTGAGAAGGATAGAATTATGATGCTGGATCTTGAATTGTAGGAGGTCTAGTGGTGCGGAGCTTTCTTTGAAAATCTTCTTCAGAATCAACTTTAGTAGTGCAAATTGACTGTTCGAAATCGATCTTTAAAGACCCATCAGACACATCAATGTCATTGTAGTCAGGACACCTGAAAGGGTAAAGAAATAAGTATTGCAAAAAAAACACACACACACACACAATCCAAGGATTCAGATAAGAATAGAGGCAAAAGAGTGATGGAGACAAAAAGTTGAAAAGTGATTTATACACACAATATGGAATGATATATGCAAAAGTCATTTCATTGATAATACTTGATAAAAATGCCCCTTACATAGGACACCTACTTGCCTTTGGGCAAGGGCAGGTAGGTTTTCATTTCTTAATATCACATAAAAGGGGCAAAAAAAGTGCAGGGGCTTCCATCATGACCCCATCATCAAAATCAAGTCTTGATGGAAGGACACAAATTCTATGGCTTGGTATCAATCATGTTTGCAGCCGGCTCAGTGTGGTTTGGTAAAGGGTTGGCAACAACATTTAGTCCCCAATTCATCCCGAATTGTAAGACTTTTTCATTGATTAGATTTTGCATATTTCGTTTGAAATACATGCAATTCTCAATGTCATGCCCCGCTGCCCCAGCATTGTATTCACAATGAGCGTTAGGGTTATACCATGGCAGGTATGGTGGCTTCTTTTCTAAGACAGATCAGAGCCATTAAGTGATTTTTGAGCAAGGTTTGGTAGAGCTCTTTATAGGTTATAAAGGTGGGATAAAAATGTTGTCTTGGTTGATTTGCACCTCAGTTCCAAGTAATTATTGGTTGTTCGATTAGTATTTTGGTAGACTTGTGGAGGGTAGCCTTGTAGTGGGTTTGATGGGATTGCAAGGGATAGGTTATAAGTGGTGGCATAGATTGGTTGTGGGGATATTATGACGAGGTAAGAACATGGCATTTTTGAGTAACGAGGGTTGGGTGCTTGATGCTGTCTCGGTTGAGATGAGCCAGCATAATTTATAGCATTAGCCTCTTTTTCCTTCTTCTTACCAGCAATGGGCTTCTTACTTGATCCAGCTGTTTCCCCGGCAGACATTCCACCAATTTTAATGGCGTCATCGATCATTTCTTCAAAGAGAACCAAGTCTACAAATTTCTTGGTGGCATTCCCCATAAGCTTCTCGTAATAAGAAGCGTGTAAGGTGTGAATGAAAGTGACTGTCATCTTCTTTTCTGTAAGGGGAGGCTAGACTAAGGCTACTTTTTCTCTCCACCTTTGGGCGTATTGCCTAAAACTTTCAGTGGATCTCTTCTCAAAATTCATCATGAAAAGTCGATCCGGTGCCCAATTCGATACATGCTGGTATAGATTTAGAAAAGCCTTAGCCAAGTCAGCCCATAATTGGATTTTAAGGTTGTCTAGCTCGATATACCATCGAACTGCTGCCCCAAAGAGGCTATGCTAGAAGCAATAGATGAGGAGCTTTTTGTTTTTCTCATACCCAGCCATCTTTTGCAAGTACATTTGGATATGGACAGAAGGATCAGTGGTTCCATTAAACTTTTCAAACTCTGGGACTTTAAACTTAGGGGGAATGACAAGGTTGGACACCAAAGACAGTGATTGAGCATCAAGAGCTACAAACTTGTTAGTCCCCTCGATAGCTTGAAGGCATTTTTCTACTAGTTGGAATTTGCTCACTTTTTCTGTAGTCATAGTGGACTTTTGACCTTCCGTTTTCTCTGGTTCCTCATGGTCAAGGGCTATCGGATCTGCTAATGAGACTCCCACATTCATCCCTTGAGTACCAGGAATGAATTAACCTGCCCCAATGGGATTAAGGTAGATAACTAGCAGAGCCTGAGTGGCAAGTGGAGGAGCAGGCCATTGTTCTTGTCTAGGTTCCCCTTGGGCGAGTTCTGGATTATTGGCAGGGGGACTTTCTGCGTTGGGAGGATTATTCCTTGTTTCAGCAATACTGGCTTGCCCTTTTTCTTTCATAGAGGCTGTCATTAGTTCCATAAGTCTCGCCATCTGAGTTTGCATTTCATTTTGCTAACGGAGCATTTGGTCTTGTGATTCCTTAAGCATTAGCTCAAGTCACTCAATGCGAGCTTCATGATCACTCTCCATGATTTGTTTGCAGTGTTGCATGTTGTAGCGATGCAAGATATTAGGTTCCTTTTTCCTGCTTAACCCTGAAGTCCCTTACACTTTTATGGCCAATTCCCATATTAGACTTTACTTGAAAATGTATTTATTGATGAGTGTTTATGATGCAATGATGAGTTAAGATAATGAATGATCGATGCAAGTGCAAGAACAGTGGAAGTAAATATGCATATGCATATGTGTTGGAGACAATTGAATCTTGGAACAGCTTCATCGATAACATTTTTCATAGAGCCACAAAAAGGTCCTTGCTAACACTGAACTAGAACAATTGTCCCAAAATGATGATGGTCATGATAATTATGATGAGATGTTGCATGCGCCAGAACACTAACAACAGGGAAATGAGTTAGTAAATTGTATAAGATACAAATGTATGAAATTAAAGAATTTGAGAACATCAGAGAAAAATATTCATGACATGTCTCAGCCAAGGTGGAGAAACACGAAACGGGCAGCGTGTCAACATGCAAGATGTAATCTGCCCTTCATGAGGTGATGCAATATCTTATTTTGATGGAAAAATAATCGACTAGTTGTAATATTCATTTATCACCACTAGTATAGATGCGCGTTAAGCCATGACTTGGACAGCATAATGACTTGCAATATAAGACACTGTGAATGATGGCTTTTATTCACTGTCATTTATTTATGTAAAGGTTAGCCATCGTTTTGGCGGCACGATGGCATGCCTTGATAAATGATAAAAATACAGATGCGGGTGACAATTGTATTCTCGTTGTCACCTACATAATTATGATGATTAAGAGTAGAGGTTAAGAATGTTTCCCCGAGTAACCCTATTCAGCAATTGTATTCTCATAGGGCTCACTATCTAAGGTTTAAGTTGACACTTAAATAGGTATCCAAATTACTCCTCCATCCGGTAGGACAGTCGAAGGACCTTAATCCTAGAACCATCATGGGTTTAGCAGAATGGTTTCGATCTGTTGGATGTATTTCCCTATGCAAATGCGGAGGGTTACTCATGAGAGACATAGGTAATTTATATCTGGGAAGTTATTGCCATGCCTATGCGTAGGGTTACTCACGAAGTAGATAGCTCACTTCCTCCTAATGATTGGGTTGTAACCAAGCCATAGAGTTTGGCAGGACACCAATGTACGTGCAAGTGCACGGTGTGTGATGAGGAAATGATCAAACCTTTTTGTTTACTTCTGTATTACCATTTTTATTAAGCTAATGATTATTCAAAAAAAAGACAATCCTGAAAATCATGTCAAGCAAAAGATTAGATGACAAAATGAAAAAAAAGGGTCATAGTTAAATAATGACTGAAGATCAAAAGAACTGGGAACCTAACAAGACACAGCTACTTATTGGCCTAACTCTTTATACAATCCCCAGTGGAGCCATCAAGCTGTCACAACGTACCCTGGGCTGGATCCTTGTGGATTTATGAGTGCGTATGACTTAAAATATTTTCCTGACTTGGAAATGTCTTCTTGATCGAGACTTTTCTTTGGCGATGTGAAGAGAACAAGAATGTACGGATTCTCGACTTGTGGTACAGTAAAAGGGGACCATAAGATGAATCACTCATCTTATTGGTCTCGGATGACCATCACGAAATGGCCAATGCTTGAGTCACCACCAATCATTTCAGGCTAGGCATGATCGGATGCCTATTGAAACCTATGTTTTGGGTTATAAAACTCAAAACATCAATCTTATGGTCTACGTTATGCAAAGATTTACCATTTGGGTTCAGGAGTTGGTTACGCACGATGAGGTATGAACCTCTTCACAACGCCCGAAATTGGTACCTTGCTAGCTATGTCTTATCTTGGTTTTGGTTCTTTCGATCTTAACTTGTCATTATTTCGATATAACCCCTTTTTAATGCATGAATGTTATATAATTACAAATCAAGGTTTTGATGAAAAAGATTTAATCTCATATACGCCCCGGAGAGATAGGGAATATAGAGATTTTTGATAAAAATGACCTCTGGATTTTACTTTGAAAATGGAATATTCCATATTGGGCACTGGAGAGATACCCACGTGGAACATTACCTTTAATTTTATTTGAAACAATTTGAAAATATAAATGCAAATAATCATCACAAAGAAATCATGTTAGTAAGGCAATAAATGAAGTAACATAACATAGATCTTTCAATGCAATGATAAAGAAAATGGGTGGACTATTAGAATTTATCTCGCTTTTAGCATCGATTATGTGGGAATAACTGAATCAACAATTTTTGAGATGCATTTGGGCTTCTTGATTAAACAAGGTTTGTTTGACATATGCATAGAAGTCTGAGAAGGAGGAAAAAAAGATTAATTGTAGTTGAAAGACAAGGTTAGAGTATCCCTTCGAAAAGGTAGGGTTGGAGTATCTCCATGGATGACAAATGATTTTGATAGAGAAGGATTTTTAAATCTTGACAATTTTGGAAAGAGGGGTTGGAGTGTCCCCTCGAAAAGGCGGGGTTGGAGTATCCCCATGGATGGCAAAACTTCATGATTTAGAAAATGGGTGAGCATTCGACGATTTTTGGCAAAAAGATTTATTGTGAATGAGGATGGTAAAGATGTAAAATATGTTTATGCCTTGATATGAGCCTATGGGAGGTTAAAGCATATTCTCGAGTCTAATAAGGTTGGCATAGAGACATTCGAATGTCTCGAGACAAAATTCATGAAAACAATTCAATTTTGACCAAAATCGAAAACAGGGGGCTGCATCGTGCTATCTTGCTTCCCGAATTTATTCTAAATTGGTTCGAAGGATTTAGAAGGTGGACAAGACACCGTTAGAAAGGTAACTCGATGAGAGTCATTCTAAAAGTATTTCCAACATCCTAAGAAGTCACTTTCCAAAGGAATAAATTTTCAACTTCGGACTGATTGAGCTGCTGGCAGAGCATGTAAGGGACAAAGTGTGACAAAATTTGAAAAATCACCCTGGGCTCATTTGGTATCAAAAGAATTGCAAGTGATGCTTTCTGAAAAGGGAATTTCATGAATATTTTAAGAAAAATGTTTGAAAAATTTGAAAAAATAATTTAGTGGGCCGAAACGGCCCAAACAGAATACCTATTTGAATTTCAGAGGTTTTAGACAGTTTAGACTTGAAAAATAATAAATCTCTCATCCAGAATGATCCTGGGGTGAATAAGACACCGTTTTAAAGATAATTTGACATTCTTTGAGAGAAAAATACCAGAAAATTCATGAAAAATCGTTTCAGATTTTAAAGTGATTTTTCAATTTGCAACAGTTATGCTGCCAGCAGGGGACAAAGTAAAGCAGAGGATATCTCTTATTTTTTATGTCTACAGGTCCAAACTCGAGTCACCGACATTCGAATGTCTATGACTGAAGGGAAAAAGTGGCATGAGCATCACGAACTCATTTGCACAGCCCCAGAGTAGTTTGGGACCATGAAACAGTCCATTAATCATACCACTCAAGGTTTTGACTAAAAAACAAGGCACAAACATTTCGGGGTTGAGTGTAAAATCATTTTCGTTGGAAAATCAAAAGATTTGAGCTTGTTTAACCAAGATTCCAGATCTGGAAAACTTAATTTTCCCTAAGATACTTTGCTAGCTTCAAGGAAAATGCTAAGTCCATGCTAATCCTCATTGGTTGAGGTTAACATCCTAGGCTTGGGAGTTTTGAAAATCTATTTTTATCATCCATCAAACATGCATTTTGATAATAAACATACAAGGGGATGGCACACAACGTGAATAGGGATGCTAATTTTACTAATGGCCTAGACAAAGAAAGTGTTATGCACTTTAACAAGAAAATGTTATGGAAGCTATAAATGATAATGATTCATGCAAGCTAATGTATGAATGTGCTTAAAATGTGTTAGGCTAATGATTCCTACATGGATTAAGGATAACAAGATGCAAGGACATGGCACAAAATGCATGAACAAGAGATATCAAACTAATGAGGATGACATGAGGCATTTTGCTCATAAAAAGGGCATTAAGGCATCCAAATCCTAAACTACCACAACCAAATGCCACAATAATGCATGATAATCCTAAGAGGGTGATGGAAACATGGAAATCTCACTAAAATGATGAAGGTGCTGAAAAACAGAAAATGTGAGTGATAGAGTAAGAAGTTATACCAACAAAACTATGACTTTGGCCAAATAGTTAGAGCAATAGAGATGACATGAACTTCCCTTTTTTCCTTGTTGTTAATAAGCAAGAAAAAGAGAAAAACGATGAGGTTTTGGTTCTGGTATGGATGAGGGTGATTTTCAGAATGTATAGAGGTTGAGAGTAAGTGTTTTGGGGCTATTTTTGGGTGATGGGTGAAGAGCTACGTGATTATGGTTTTCTTGGTGTGTGAATGTGTTTTGGAAGTGTAAATGAGCTAGAATCTAACCTTTTTTTTTTGCTGAGATAGAAGTGGTCCATTTATACCAACCTTTTAGAGCCAATTTAGAGGTGTTTTTGTCTATTTCTCAAGGGGGACAAGGTGATGTCGCATAGTGGCTATAAGGTGGCTGTACGAGGTAGCTTGCTGCCAATGTGATGGGCATAGGGTGGCTGGTTTAAATGCTGAAATGCTTTTCCGGCAACTAGGGTGACTGATGGTGACATTGGCCAACAACTAAAGAGGAGTAGGGTGATCAAATGACATTGACCCTTTTGATCCAATTTAGACTTAAAA
>JBBYHL010029204.1:0-10506 GCA_038381835.1 Adansonia madagascariensis
AGAGTACTTGAAGGTGACTAAATTCCCATCATGAGCTTTTTCCTACTTTTCTCTCGTTAAACCTTAAAGAATGCCCTTCAGTTGATGGAAAAGGCTTGGCATCAATAATTTATTAAAGGATTTATCTAAGCGTAAAAAAAACTTGAAAATCCTTTTTGTTGCCACGTGCCCGACCTTTAAAACTTCGGATGATCCCAAGGGCATAGCGAGCTCGACTTTAAAAATAAATAATGCTTGATTATAATCGAGCCTTTGAGTTATCCCATGACCGAGATTTGGATTAGGCATAATAATAGGGAGGAAAGGGAAGAGACCATCGGGCAAATTGCTCATCCAACTAGTCTCAAATGGCCACCATGAAGTAGTCATAAACTTGGAGTCACCACCGATCATGTGAGGCTAGGCAAGATCGGACGCCTATTGAAAATAATTTTATGAGTTACGAAACTCGAAACACTAATTTCAAGGCTTACAAAGTCTAAAGATTCATTGGTTGGGCTCAGGAGTTGGTTACGCACAGGGAAGGACTAGCATCCCCACGACGCCCGAAATTGGTACCTACTAACTATGTCTTTTCTCAGTTAAATCAGTCTCATTTGGTCTCTAATTAGACATAATTCTCTTTAATGCATGAAGTTTTGGAAAATGAAAATCCAAGTTTTTTTTTTAAGAAAATTAGGTCATCTATGCGCCTCAGAGATGTGAGGAACATAGGGATTTTTGTGAAGATGTCCGGATTGGATTTTTAAAAAATTTGGATGTATTGTATTAGGCATTGGAGAGATACGAACACGAACATCACCTTGTAATTTTATTGGAAAACAAATTTTACATATGGATACATAATAATTACTACAAAAGGAAACGAGTTTGTAAGGCAAAAAATAAGAAGCATAATAATATCATAAATAAGCAATCGCAAACTAAAGAACGTAAAAAAGAGGGACGATCAAAATGTATCTCATAATTGCCTTTAATTATTTAAGAAGAACCAAGATGACAAATTTAGAGACCAATTTGGATTCAGTGGTAATTTAAAGAAGAAAGATGATTTCTATCAAAACAGTTTTTAGGTATCCGGAAGAGAGACAATTTTAGTTTTTTTAGATAAAAGCGAAGTTGGAGTATCCCTTAAAATAGAGCTATGAAAGTAGTTCAGATTAAAGTGAAATTTTAAATTTTCAATAAAAAAAATGAGTTTGGAGTATCCCCTTTGAGTAGTGGGGTTGGAGTATGCTCAAAGTTAGGAAAATATTTAGGAACAAAGAGAAAATTTAAATTAAAAAAAAGGGGTTGGAGTATCCCCTTTGAGTAGTGGAGTTGGAGTATATCCACTAGCGAAAAATTTAATATGAAATCTTATTTTTTTGTATTTTTATCTTGATCCGAGTCAACAGGGGTTGATATTGTGAGGGAGACTAAACAGGTACATTTCGAGACATCTAAACGTCTCGATAAAAAGAGATTCAAAAATTTAGTTGAAAATAGGGGACAACATCGTGTCATCTCTATTTTTGGATTTTTTTAGATGCATCCATAGACTTCAGAGGGTAAATGAGGTACCGTTGGAAAGGTAGCTCGACAAGGTTTAATATAAAAATAGTTTAAAAATTCTAGAAAATCACTTTCTAGACAGAATTAATTTTTGAATTTAAGTCGGTCTCGACACCAGCAGCATTTACGAGAAAAAGGGCCTGATGGACTTTGAAAAATCATTCCAAGCTTTTTGGGAATCATTAGATCGTGAACAATACCTTTCCAAAAAGGGAAATTTGTGAACTTTTTATAAAAAATATTTGAAAATTTTGTAAAATCAATAGATGGGCTAAAACGGCCCAAACAGAATGTTGCGTGCTAGTTTGAGGGGTTCCAGACAATAATGGTTCTAAAAATTATAACTCTATTGTTCGGGATGATCAAAGGGCAAATAAGGCACTGTTAGAAAGGTAATTCGGTACCCTTTAAAGGAAAAATATTATAAAAATCAAAGGAAATTTTTTGTGGTTCAAAAATGATTTTTTAAGTTTGGACTATAGTGCTACCAGAGCAAAAATAGGGGGATTATTCCATATTTCAATTTTTTCGAAGATAAACTCAGGTCTACGACGTCCGAATGTTCACGACAGAAAGTAACACGGGTTTCACAAGTTCATTCCACAATCCCGGAGTAGTTTGGGATGATGGAAACACCCGTTGACCATGTCACCAAAAAGAACATGAGGCTCAAGATCAAGGATTAATACTAAAAATGATTTCCTTTTTTCTTTGAAAAATGAACTTATTTCACCATAAATCCAGAGCTGAAATGTTTGTCTACCCCCAAGATTGGAAGACCAATTTTATGAAAACATTAAGTCCATGCTATTCTTCATCTATTGGAGGTAAAATGAACTTAACTTGGGGATTTCTTTTAGAAAATTAGATTTTTAACAAACAAGCATGCATCTTGATAAGAATGACATAAACAAAACATAACGTGCACTAAAATGAACAAGGAAGAAACATGCGAACATACATAAGTGACATGTTAACATGGAAATAGGTGACAAAAATCTAGAAAGATGACAAATAAGGTGTATGAACTTATTTAAACAAAAGAATACAGGCTAAAGTTGTTAAGATAGCATTTTTATGTCATGAGACTCTTTTAAACATAAAAAAAGTCATGAATATACATAACACATGCTAAGGTGGACATTTAATCATGTGTTAAGCATGTGAAAATAGATGAAATATGACAAAAAATGCATAGATAAGGGGGCTATTTTAATGTCAAAATGAAAGACAAGATGTTTGGCCTACCATGCAATATAAAGGCAACAAGAGAACATAAACACTCTAAGACAACAACAGACAAGGTAGCAACAATGCATGAGAACTTTTATAAGGGTCATGCTAACATTGAGAGGTCATTACGATGATGAAAATATTAAAAAATAAAAAAAATATGCAGAGTCAAGTAGAGGAAATATACCAAAAGTTTCAAGCTTCAGCCTTTTCTTTGAACAGCAATTTTGAACTTCACCTTTTTGGATTGAACAGCAAAAGCGTGATGAAAATGAGGGACTTTTTAGTTAGGTATGGAAAAAAAGGAGTTTTGAGAGGGGCTGTAAGTGAAATGAAGGATTTGGAATGACTTTTGGTTATAGTTTTGAATGGATCCAAAAATGGAGAAGTTTTTTTTTTAGCTTTTGGTGGGAGTGGAAAACAAAAGGAATGAAGGAATAAGTGGGAGTTTTTCTGCTGGAAATCTCCTCCTTCTTTTTTTTAGCTGAGTCTAAGGTTGGCTTATAAAGCCATGTGGCTATAGAGACAAAATACAAAGGGGAAAAAGCATTTTGGGGTTTTAGTGCATGTATCTTGTGTAGAGGTTAGATATAGTGCTCAACTGCCATGCAAACCCATTGGTTTGCTTAGTAAAAATTATGGATCTAGACTACTTTATTCAATTGAGCATTGGGTAAGTTCAGCCTTACCGTTTGACAAAGTGCCTAATGTCATGAAATATCCTTTGTCATTAGCTATTTGGACCTCAAGATTTTGTTTGAATCCAATCACAAGCCCAAAGATGAAGCCTGGTATGAATTTTGATGATTATTGGTGCAAGAAATGTGTTTGAATCAGATTTTGATTTAGTGGTGCAGTGGCTGAAAAATGGCTCAAACTAGGCAAATGTGTCTTTGTGTATCGATACACAAGGCAATTTTACCCATGAGTATCGATACAATAAACTGTGTATCGATACTAAGAGCAAAAAATATTTTCAGTCTCGAGACTCAGAGGCATGTATCGGTACTTCACGAACTTGTATCGATACTCATGCTTGTGTCTTGATACATTTTGCCAAAAATCACAACTTTAGCTATTGCCAAGGTCTGTATTGATATAGACATGCTAAGTATCAATACCATATCTTAGGTATCGATATCAAACCCTCTTGTATCGATACTACATGTGACAGTTCAAACTTTTGGCGCCATAAAGCTTCGTATTAATACTTGTGCACCCATAAAACTTGCATGTACCTATGGCTTCTTGATTTTCCTCAACTTTGACACAAACAACAAGAAATTGGTTCGGGTACTCATTTGAGTGACATGAAAAATGGCCTTTGATGCCTCATCTTACATTTTTCTCTAAGGTGACCCATAGGCATTTCAGACTTTCCAAAAAAAATTTTTTTGCCTAGCGCTGTGTTGCCTAATAGTGCCTGGCGACACAGCATGCAGCAGTTGTCCCCTAGTTTTTATTTTTATTTTTATTTTTTGATTTTAGCATCTTTCACCTATGTCCTAGGATGCCAAAACTGGCCCGGACAAAATGAGAGATCTACACTTTCCTTTTCAATAATATTCTTATGTCTGCTTACATCTTCTGTGCACTCATAATTTGGACTCTCAAAAATATTTAGTTGCTGTTAATAACAACTGAGGGTATTATAATATTTTGTGACAGACATTTGACCTTGTTTGAGATCATGGTGAGACCTTTGATATCAAAAAGCTCTATTGTATTACCATAGCCAGAGTATGTTTCTTTTATAGCCATCCAATTTCTACTAGCGATATCATAGAATAGGAAATTTTGTCCTATTTCATTATCCATGATATTAATTAAACAAGACATTACCATGTTGTTCTTTAATTTTCAAATCTTGAAATTTGGATCATCTTTCCTTGGTAGGATTACAGTACCTGTGAGATAATCATTTTTACCTTTATTTAAGATGAACATTATCACTGATTTAGCCTATTGAAGATAATTGTGGTTAGTTAACTTATGTCTAGTGATGAAAAGAATTGAGCCTTCTAATCCACTAGTATTCACGGATTCTTGGCCAGATGTGGACTCCAAGAAGCTGCTTGATCTAGATGCCATAGGATTTAGTGATTAAAATGAAACAAGAAATAAAAAAGGTTGAAGGAGTAATGGTCTGAGAAAGAGACAATATAAGATTGACTTAAGGGATGACTCTGATACCATAAAGAAAATTAAGAAAGAAAAATTTAAGACAATTAAGAAAGAAACAGAAGATTAAGAGAAATTATCTTTGATTTTATTGAAAAGAAGGCCAGATTACATTATTATATATACAATTAAGTAAATGCTGTTTTATCTAATTAAACTAACCAAAATAAATATAAATCAAATTAATTCCTACAAATTAGGGATATCATTTTCCTAATGCAACAAAAATATTTACAACATGAATATGATACCTCCTCATAATTATAAGATTCAAGGAAATCTCTTCATAATCCCAAGATTCAAAGTAGTCTAGAATTCTACATACCCATATTCGACATTTGTACCTTGAACATATTTAGACATATTTACTATATATAATCCTCCAAACATAGGAAAAAACTTAGAAAAATTGAGTATACCCGTATGAGGCACATACTTATATTTGATGTTCACCCAAATTCGGATAGCATCATTGACAAACACAGCCTTAAACTATATACTTGGACTCTTTGGTTTTCTTTAAAGTGATTCTTTCATATAGCTTTCTGGTGTTATTGTGTTTCACTGAAGTTCTGATAAGAGATTATTTCCTACTAATTTAATTCATCAATGTTATACTGTGTTCCATAGTTGCTTGATCTTTTTTATGTTTATTGTTTGTATTCTTAGTGGCGAATGTTATTAATATTCCATTAGAATAATATATATTTTCATTATAGCAATCCATAATCTATCATTTTTTCACATCCTTTTTTTAGAATGTTCAGAACACTACCATGTGAGCAAAGTAGCTATTCTGATAAACCAAGAATTTGTATGTAACATGTATTAGTTATACTAGACTATTTAAAATAAAGAAGTATTCAGCAGTTTTTTTTTTTGCAATAGCGAGACTTGTTTGCCTAGGCGATGGCTTGCTTTTTTCATTACATTTGCCTGAAACATTACATTAAAAGTGCTAATTTTTAAAGGAAAGGACTATTGTTTTTGCATGCACTATAGATTCTTATGTTATTATAAGTATTTGGCCATGAAAAATAGTTTTGATGTTTTCTTAATAGTGGAGTTGAATGGATTTTCAAAGATTGTCGAGTTAAAACTTGAGTTAATTTGCAATGATGAGAGATGTCAGAGGGGTATTAGAGTTTGTATCCATTAATGAGCTTCAATGCCTAAATTAGTATGAGTTTATAGGATTTAAAAAAAAGGCAAAAATAATTAAAAGGGTCATTGTTTATGTTTTTCTTACCTCAAATCAGTGTTTACTCACCTATTTATACTTAATTGTTATAAGTGCATAAGCTTCACAAATATAAACCAAATATTAATTCTATTTGAAACTGCTAAATAATTGTTAATGTTGAAATATTTTTATGTAGAGATCTTAAGTGTAGAGGTTCATGTGTGTACAACAAATACCTTTTAAATATTAAACTAATAAAGTTCAAAGTTGTAATGCTGAATCCCGTGGTTCATTAGATAGTTATTAGAGCAAGTAAAGTAGGTCCAAACCTGAAAGCCCATTTTAGCCTATTTGAGATAAAATTTGATCTGAGTTGACTTAAAAAGTTAAAGGCTTGAATTTGAAAAAATTTGAACCCGAAAAAAAAATCTAAATCCGAAAAAATTTAAACTTCAAAAAGGCTAAAACCTGCAAAGGCATGAATCCATTAAGACCCGAGCCAGAACTCGAGATCGATTCAATTTGAAATCCATAAAAATCCAAATTTATAACCAAAAAACCTGAATTATGGTTGTAGACACCTCATTTTGTCCGGGCCAGTTTCTGGCATCCTAGGACTTAGGTGAAAGATGATAAAATTAGAAAATAAAAATTAAAACTGGGGACGATTGTCGAGTGCTGTGTTGCTAACCACTATTAGGTGACATCGCACCAAGTGAAATTTTTTTTAGGGAAGGTCTGAAATGTCTATAGGTCGTATTGAGAAAAAACATAAAATGAGGCATCAAAGGCTATTTTTTTTCATGGTGTCACCAAAGTAATTTAGACAAGTACACGAATCATCCCACTAGTTGTGACCAAGTTGAGGAAAATTGAGAAGCCACAGGTACGTGCAAGTTTTATTGGTGCACAAGTGCTAATACGAGGTTTAACAATGCCAAAAACTTAAATTTTCACATTTAATATCGATACAAGAATGTTTGGTATCGATACCTAAGATTCGATATCGATACCTAGTATGTTTGTATCGATATAGAACTTGACAGTAGCTAAAGTTATGATTTTTTACAAAATATATCGATACACAAGCATAAGTATCGATACAAACCCATGAAGTATCAATATAGGCCTCTAAGTCTCAAGACTGAAAACATTTTTTACTTTTAGTATCGATACATAGCTCATTGTATCGATTCTCATGGGTAAAAATTGCCTTGTGTATCAATACACAATGTTCTATATCGATACACAAAGACATATTTGCCTAGTTTGAGCGATTTTTCAAACCACTACACCACTGTTTCAAAATCTGATTCAAACACATTTCTTGCACCAAAAACCATCAAAATTCATACTAGGCTTCATCTTTGGGTCTGTGATTGGATTTAAACAAAATTTTAAGGTCCAAAGAACCAATGATAAAAGACATTTCATGACATTAGGCAATTTGTCAAAGGGTAAGGCTGAACTTATCCAATGCTCAACTGTATAAAGTAGTCTAGATCCATTATTTTTGCTGAGCAAAGCAATAGGTTTGCATGGCAACTGAGCACTGTACCTGACCTCTGCATGAAGTACATGCACCAAAACCTCAAAAATACCCTTGCCTTTTTATCTTTTGTTTTCATAGCCATATGGCTATATAAGCCAACCTTGGACTTAGCTAAGAAAATGAAGAAAATAAGAGGTTCCTAGCAGAAAAATTCCCACTTCTAATCATTTTTTCATTCCTTTAATATTTCCACTCTCACCAAAAACTAAGGAACTCTTCTCCATTTTCGGATCCCTTTAAAACCATTACCAAAAGTCTTTTGAAAAACTTTCATTTCACTCATAGTCCCTTTCAGAACTCCCTTGTATCCATACATAACTAAAAAGCCCCTTCTTTCAATCATTTTTTTATTGTTTAACCCAAAAAAGATGAAGTTCAAAACTGCTGTTCAGAGAAAAGGCTGAAGCTTGAAACTTTTGGTATATTTACTCCACTTGGCTCTACATATTCTTTGATTTTTCAACATTTTCATCCTCTTAGTGATCTATCCATGTTATCATGACCCTTCTGAGGTTTTCATGCATTATTGCTGCCTTGTTTATGGTAGTTTTAGAGTGTTGATGTTCTCTTGATGCCTTGATGTTGCATGGTAGGCTAAATATCTTGTCTGTCATTTTGTCATCTAAACAGTCCATTATTTATGCATTTTCTGTCATGTTTCATCTATTTTCACATGCTTAACACATGCTTAAATGATCACGTTAACATGTCTTATGTATATTCATACATTTTCTTGTGTTTTAAAGAGTCTTATGACATAAAAATGCTATCTTTACAACTTCAGCCTGCATTTCTTTGTTTGAATATGTTCATACACCTTATTTGTCATCTTTTCGATTTTTCTCACCTATTCCCATGTTAATATGTCAGTTATATGTGTTTGCATGTTTAGTCCTTTTTCATCTTAGTGCATGTTATGTTTTGTTCATGTCATTCTTGTCAAGATGCATGCTTGTTTGTTAAAAATCTGATTTTTAAAAGAAATCCGCAAGTTAAGTTCATGCTATCTCTAATAGATGAAGAATAGCATGGATTTAATATTTTCATAAAATTGGTCCTCCAATCTCGAGGATAAATCAAACATTTCAGGTCTAGATTCATAAAAGTAAAATGCAGTTTTCTTGTGTTAAAGTATTAAGCCTTGATCTTAAGTCTAATACTCTTTTTAGAGACATGGTCAACGGGTTGTTTCATTATCCCAAACTACTTCGGGATTGCAGAATGAACTTGTGATGCTCGTGTCATTCTTTCCCCTGTGTTGAGGAATTCAAACGTCCATAATTCAAGTTTAATCCCTAACTAACCCGAAAAATCAAATAATCCCTCATTTTCATCTTGGCAGTGTAGTTTTCCAAATTTTAAAAATCATTTTTGCATAACAAAATATTTTCCTTGTTTTTTATAATTTTTTTCCATAAAAGGCATCAAATTATCATTCTAACAATGTCTTGTCCACCCTCGGATCGTCCTGGATGAGGGAGTTATGATTTTTCGAACCTTTGCTATCCAGAACCCTTAGAACTGGCATGCAATATTCTATTTGAGCCATTTTGGCCCATCAAATAATTTTTATGAAATTTTTAAATTTTTTTTTAAAAAGCTCACAAAATTCCGAGACTAGTTGGATGAGCGATTCGCCCAACAGTCTCTCTCCACTTCATATTATTAAGCCTAATCCAAATCCAGATCATGGGATAACTCAAAGGCTCGACCACAACCAACCATCATTTATTTTTAAGTCGAGCACGCTATGCCTTTTGGATCGTTTGAAGTTTTTAAAAGTGGGCACGTGGCGATAATGATTATATAATTTTATTTAAAATGACAGTTTAAATAAATAAATGATCAATTTTTTCTTAAATAAAAATATTTAATTTATGAAAAGGTATTTATAATTATTATACAATAATATTTAATAATGTATTATCAATAAAAGTAAATAATAGTCAATCATTAAATTAGATTGTGGAATAAAATTTATTTAAAACATATTAAATATGAATCAAATAGTTTTTACATCTACTATTATTATATTTATAACAATTAATCATAAAAATAAAAAATAGTATTATTAATTTAACATTTGATTTATTATAAAATAATCATGTATTATATATTTTTATACTTATTCCACATTTAAAATTTAATTTAAATGCAATAATAATCAAATATACAAAAATGATATTATAATTTCAACACATGATTGCACTTGATGTTTTGTATAATACTAATTACATTATTAACAAATTTAACCTTAAATTATATTTCTTTTAGTGTTTTAAATAAATAAAATATTAAATTTACTTAAAAATAAAAATATTATCTTGTAAATCAAATTATAAAGATTAAAAATAAATAATTAAATTCAAGAATACAACATTCAAACAAAATATATTTAAATAAAATATAATTTTCAATTCCTAAAATCAAGCAATAAAGTTCTTCAATTCTTAAATATTTTTGCATTATGAGGTGTAAGATAATATTTTCATTTGTTGATAACTTTAATACTCATATTAAATATTGATTTCGAAGTAACTACAGTAACTAAAATATTAATATATCATTTTCCATTAATGAAAAACGAGATATCAAAATAATATTTTTTTTAATAATCAAGAATATCAAGTTTATCATAACTTCTCTAATTTCATCCAAAATAAATTCAATTCCACTGTATGTGATGTAAATCTAATTTTATAAATTTTAAAACCCTAGAATAAAAAGTCAGTTCATATAATAATAAATGTACAATTAAATTAAAAGTTTAAATTGATTAAATTACTCATTATATAAAAGTAAA
>JBBYHL010029245.1:0-10500 GCA_038381835.1 Adansonia madagascariensis
AACTTGTTTTTTTTTTTTTAATTTCTAAGTTTCTTAAAACGGTAATTTTTTGACTTAAATTTTATGCAACTATAGCTTAAAGATTGATATTGATATTGATATGCTACAATCTTAATTCATTGAAATATTAATAAAAGGATCTCTTATCTCTTTGCTCCTTTTCTTTCTCCCTTCGATTCAAACAAAATTATGATGATAAGCTAGTAGCATATAGACTACAAACAATTGAAGTACAAAATAGACTATTTTGTTTGAATATGGTGTTAATTATAAGAGTTTATGGGCCGGGCTGTAAAACATTTTTCGTTTGTCTATATCTAAACCGGTTCGAAAACCATTTCACTGTTTTTCTACATCTAAACCAGTTCGAAAACCAGTTCACCGTTTTGGAGGATGCTACCTTGAATAACTTGGCAATTTTGGTTTTCTAACCGATGCTTCTGTTTTTGTGGAATTAAAGATTAGACCATGGTCAACAACTTTTTTGACCTTAAATAAGGTGTGAGCTTTCGACCGATTACTCGAGGTTACAATATTAGATAGATGGATTCTTTGTAAAGGTCAGAGCTGTAAGGAAGTGGGGCAAAGAAACCTGCTTTGAAGATGTCTTCAAAAAGTATAATGCATGAAGTTCCATGGCACTTGAAACAGGTTCTGGAAGCGATTAAACATGTCCAGAATTTACTGCATTGTTAGTTGAATAAGCAATTAATCATGTGAATAGGGAACAAAGTATTGCAAAAGTTTGTTCAAGATGGTCTTAGTAGAAACATTGTTAAGGCTTTACATCTAACACTTCTAGAAACCTTATTGGCTTAAAGACTTATGGTAAAACCCTTTTATGTTCTAGCTAGTGCTCGGGAGTCCCCAACCGGGAGCCATGGTGTATTAATGGTATCATCACCTTGAAGAAGAAGGGAACCTCTGGTCCTCCCATTTGTCCAAGCAATGGAGGTAACAATAAGTGCAACCGAGCAATCAAATGTGGCCATAAGCAAGTAAGCTTGCTTAATGGCATTAAACACCAGGGTTTCTTTATAAATTCTGTTTCAGTTTATCAGCCTACCTACAAATAAGAATCAGATAGAGTTCCCTCAACCAGAAATTCAAAGACTATAAGGTAGTCTATGCTCTCAAAACTCAGATTCCAACTAATTCAAACAGTTGTAAAAACACTATAAACCATCTTAATTTCATATACATAAGGAACGATGATTTGATAAGGGGAGAACATGACTTTCAAGTCAATGACTGGGATGAAAACAAAAGTTGTTTGCAGATTAGAGGCAAAGTTTCAACTTACCGATTCTCCAAAATATGTGCATAGAATGACTTGGTAATTATCATATGCCAAAACCTAGGCTTTGCCATCATAATTGACTTGGCATTCATCAATGATAAAATTTGACTTCAGTTAACAAAGAACTAAACGATTTGAATATGAGAAAGAATGTTAAGGACCTAAGGTAATAAGACTTACAGTTGCTTCGGCAAGTGATAGTATATTAGCCTATAGGAGAAAAGTGAGAAAATGTGCAATAAACATTAAGAATGTAAATGATCAAAATATTAAACTCTTTGGTCAACCAACACCTGCAGAACATACAGATTACATAGACAAGCAAAAGTAGAAACTAAAAGGAAGATGAGAAAAAGTTCTCAACAAATGTAAATGCAAGTTTCTCCCTTAAACGAACAGCTTCAAACAACTGATACAACCAACCAACAAATACCCAAGCAAAAGTAGCACAGCATTACCCTAAGTTCCATAAATTTCACATAGCCAAGATAACAACTAAGCCAATTACGTCCTCCAATTACCAATTTCAATACTCAAATAACTATTCGAAAACTATCATCAGTAATGATTTTCTACTCGATTCGAATTTAACTTACTTTATTCATCTTCATCTCAATCTACCTAGGGTGAATTTCGATGGCCAATAGGAGGGTTCTATTGCCATCCTTGCGTCTTCTAACCAGAGGCCGTCCCAATGCCGCTTTAAATTGAACACACACAAAAATGAAGCCACATAAAAATCAATCCATTTTTTTTAACAGTATATTGAATCATAGTATCAAATACCACAATTTTTTGTACACCACAACGGAGACCCCTTAATCGGCAAAGTAGCATTACAACAAAGCTCCAATCTATTACGAAACTCAACTTCACTTGTCTTTAACATAACAGGCAAAGTAAAACAAACCCCTTTTTCAACACAACTTTGATGCCTTGGCTTTATCCTATTTTCCAAGCTAAACGAAAAATACTGAGGGAACTCTTTAATTTCTCTCAAATCCCTCCCCATTTCCACCACGAAATAATTTAATTTCGGCTCGTAATTTTCCTTCACACTGTAATTAAACAGTTGGGGAAATCTACGGAACATCGAAATCGTTTGTCTGTGAGAGAATCCGATTTTTTGGAAGTATTCGATACGAGGGATAAGTTTATTTTCCACGCTGCAAGACAGTAAATAAGTGTGTCTTGTTACCTCGGAGATTCCGATGCTCTGGAGGAAATATAGGGTGGGACGCAGCTGGGTTTCCACGTTGCATGCGAGCAATCTGGGCCGTCGGTTGATAACTTTCTTCAAATCGGAGCCGTTGACACGGGCTTCACGGAGAAGGAAAGTGAAGATAGGGAGGAGGGAAGCTGGCTTGGCTGTTAGGATATGAGGGCACATGGAGAGGATTCGGCGAAGCTCGAGTGTGGTGAAGTTCATGGAGGCGAGGAAATCAACGGTTGATTTCAGATCATGGAGAGAGGCGGATATAATGGGAGGGTGGTGCTGGATAAGGGAGAAAAAATCAAGGCCGACGGAGTCAAGGTAAAGCATTTTCTCTTGGAAGTCAGAGTGAGAGTTTGGCGGTGGCGGTGGAGGGGAAGTGGAAGGGATATCGGAGATTTTGGGATGGGGTTTGGGGGGCAGAGATGTGGGGGTGATTGTTTTAGAAGAAAAGGCAGGGAAATGGAGGTTTCTAGGGCGAGAAAGCGACGGAAAGTCATGGTGTTTAGGGTGGTGGTGGGAGGAAAGTAAGGGGGGGAAAGGGTTGTTTTTGGGGAGGAAAGGGAGGGTGTCTTGCATGGTGTGGTGGGGTGTCTACATTGTTGGGTGTTCGTGAGTGGCGGTTCTTTTTTCTAGTTTTGGGACAAGAGAGACGGAAAGAGATGAGTGAGAAGATAAGGCTTCCAAAAGTTCTATGAATTGAAGATTATCAGCCAGATTGCTTGCCATCTGGATTCTAAAGAAAACAGTGTTCCTGATTCATCAAGTTCCGACAAAATTGGGTAAAAATGTTACGAGATTGGGAGATGAAAGGACAATGGACTTGAGCCTATTTTCCTCAATTGGATGTAGACCCGATAAGGCCCAATTGTTGTACAAGTTTTTCTTACGTGGTAAATTGGCATGTCCACGAAAGGATAACAGCCATTGACATACGTTTTTCAGTTTTTGATTGTTACCTCTATCACGCAGATCAATTACATTACTATTAAAAAAAAAAGGGAAAGCAGTGTTTTGAGGATACTAGAATTTTGCCTGCAGCAGGCTATTACTAGAAGGATGCTAGACTTTGGGATAGAAACAAGAATTTGAGGAGGGCTAAGGCAAGCGTTTTCTTTTTTTTTCTTTTGGGCCAATTTTAATATTTAAAAAAAAGAAAGCTTTTACTTTTCAAGTAAAGAAAACATACAAATGTTGCTAAATAAAGTTATAAATGTAATTAACATTAAAGATGAAATAATTGCTAACGTATTTTGAAAGATCGACCAATACAATTAATTTTTTTTATTTTTTAACAAAATTATATGCATTAAAATAATCAGCACTTGGTGGGAAAAACACCGTCTTGATTCACATATTACCAAACAGAACTCATGAATATGTATTATTTAGACTTGTCCAAGATTCAAAGTTATTCGTTTACAGGCAAAGTCAATCTATATGGATCAAATATTAGATAATATTTTTATAAGTTTAAATAGATTCAATCTTGTTCGAATTATTATTTATTAATAAAAATAATTTTTTTAAAAAAATTTAATTATAAATTTATTAATAAAAAATATTTTAATAATATAATAAATAATAAAATAAATTTTTAAATAATTTAAATATAAACAAAAAAAAATTTTAAATCATAGCTCAACGTCACTACGGTCAACCCAATTGTCAAATTTGACGCCACGTTTTCGGCTTAAACTTTTGAAATGGTTTTATATTGCAAGGTACATGGTGAGTAGCCCCTGGCCTCTCTAAATTCTAAGTCCTAACTTAGCTTCACCATCAACTACAAAAGGAGACCAAACCCTTTATCTCTAAACCTTTTCCCTTATACTGACTTTAAATTATTATTATTTTTTCTTATTTACTTGTTATCGTCCATGTTCTTCAACCATTTATTTAATATTTAGTTAGTACATTTTACTTATTGAATTTTATAATCATAAAAAATAGTTATTGATTTTACTAGATTTGATTTGGTTACATGAGCAAATGACTTTCCTTTTTGGATTGAACATCTGGATTGGGCTAGAGCCCAAACGTAAAACAAAGTTCAAAAAAAAAAAAAAAAAAGGAGGAGGATATGACATCACTTCTTCACTCGTGCTAAATCTCCGGTTTGCCCAAAATGTGTGGAGCCGGTAACCGAATATAAAAACCGAACCAAATCCCAACCAAACCCAAGCCATCCAGTTATTATCTTACCTACTAGAAATTTCATTTCTCCGTCTCATATTCTTCCAGTACGGTGCGAGTGAGTGAGAGAGAGAGATGGCTTGCTCCGCTGCTTCAACAACCGCGGCTCTCATCTCCTCAAAACCTAGCGCTTTCTCCCCCAAATCCAAGCCCATCTCGCAGTCTCTTCCTCTCCCCAATTCCTTTACCGGTCTCCGTGCCCCTCTCCTCTCTCGTGTCGCCCGCTCCGTTTCCCTCTCTCGCCCCTCCCTCTCTCGGAAGAGCTTCGTCGTCAAAGCCAGTGTATGATAGTGCTTTTACTATTAATCTTATTCATCTCCCTTTTTTATCTGATTTTTCTCTTTTTTTTTTCTTTTTTTTTTTTTAATTATGAGAATTGTTTGGGTTAAATTTGGAGGGGGATAAAGATAGACTCTAATGTGATGTTTAGTTTTATTTAATTGGTTCTTTTATTAATGTGAACAGTTAAGACGAATTTATTAGAATGTGTCCAGGCTTTATTGCTGCTTAGTGAACATTTTTTAGTCATTTTGAAAAGGAATTTGTTAGAATGAGTTATAGATGAGGCATTGATAACTGGTTTTGATTTTAAACAAGATGGAAATCTTGATTATACCGAGCATAGCCAGTGTTGATTGGTACTAATATTTTGGGTCTTTGACTCCATTGAAAAGGTGAAATGGTAAGCTAAAGCGAACTTCATTGGTAAAATTTTGTTGGCAGCCAAATGGAAATGGGTTTTAAATCATTTGAGAACGAAGTTTTAAATGAACTAAAAGGATTAAATTCAATAATTCCGTTGATGCAAAAGAGAGAGAGAAGCGAATTAGAAACGTCAAGTGAAATTCAAAAAAGGGTTATGGAATTTATTTTTTCTGAGCATATTCTGAATGTTTTGATTGCACTGTATTGGCTTAAACTTATCTTCTGTATGTTTGGTTTCTCATTTCATGCATCTTCTTGCAGAGTGAGCTTCCACTGGTGGGAAATACTGCTCCTGATTTTGAGGCAGAGGCTGTCTTTGATCAGGAGTTCATTAAGGTATTTTGTGTGGATGTTTGTTGAAGTATATTTAGGCACCTCAGTATTTTCCCTCTATTTATATGAAACTTTTTTCCCCAATTTTATTCTAAATTCTGCATTATTGTTTCAGGTCAAGCTCTCTGAATACATTGGGAAGAAATATGTGATTCTCTTCTTCTACCCATTGGACTTTACATTTGTTTGCCCCACAGGTTTGTTTCATTCTGAACATTTAAGCTGAAGTTTTTTGTATTCTCATTCTTAGTTTTACCTCTGCAATTGCTTCCTGCTTGCAGAGATTACTGCTTTCAGTGACCGTTATGAGGAATTTGAGAAGCTAAACACAGAAATATTAGGTGTTTCAATTGACAGTGTAGTAAGTTCCTTGTCACTAGAAACGCTCTGCATCAATGATGTATTAGTGATCTGCAATCAGTCTAATAGTGGTTACTTTATACCATCTCGAGAGTTGCATAATCACCAGTAAACGCTGCTTTTTAGCTTATCTATTATGTAAAAGTTGATATTATTAGGGGCTAAGATCTTAGGGATTCTGTATGTCTGTTGCTGGTGAACAGCATTTTAAATTTTCCCTTAAAGTCTATGTAATTGTGTTTATCATAGCTTAGATTATAGTTATGCTGCAGTAGCATTAATATGTTTGTTGAATAATCTGCATTTGTAATTTTCTGATGAGTTTACTTTGTTGCAGTATTGTTCAGCATGTGTTTTTGCATCCATGGTGTATAAAAATTAACCTCAGCTTATTCTTTATGCAGTTCTCTCACCTTGCCTGGGTTCAAACAGATAGAAAGTCAGGTGGTCTGGGTGATTTGAAATATCCATTGATATCTGATGTCACCAAGTCAATTTCCAAATCTTATGGAGTGCTGATTCCTGATCAGGTATGAGATAACCTAATGTTTGTTAGTATCTAATCCTGAGTAGGCAAACTGCCATTTCTTCTTTAATGTCTTGAATATGTCATTCTGTAGTTTTCCCCTTTGGAAATTATTGGGATGTGCCCATGGCTGGAAGGATTGTAACCTAAGTTGTTTATATTACTGCTACTCATACACGTGTGTGTGTGTGTGTATCTATCTGTATTCCTTATAACTTAGGGTTCAATTGTTTCATCAAAATTGAAGTCTTGGAATTGGTTTTTCCTCCTCTCTTTTTTTTTTTTTTTTTTAAATTTTTGGTAAGCCAAGATTAATATGGTCAAATGTAAGGGATTTTATTACAAATGAGTACAGACAGCTTTTCGAGAACTTTTGATAAGTAGAGATCTGGAAATTGTTTTGTTGACCCATGCCATCTCACTCACTTTCTCTATCATTCCAAGTTGAAATTTTGGTTGAATGGCTTTTAATCTTATGGTATTTTAAAAGTGGTTTTGCTTGTAATACAGTCATAGAGTCTCCATGCTTCATTCTAATGCTTAGATTAAGAAAAAGCAGAACAGATTCTTTTAAAAAGAAATTATGGGCTTTGTTTTGTAATTAATGATTCTTGACTTTTATTGCTTCGGCTTTAGCAGAAAGTAATTTCCTGCATTAATATATTTCCTTTCCAACCATTGTCTATGTTTATGTTTAGGATATTAACTATCCACTTATGTTTAGGACCGCACTTGCTGTGTATCTATCTGTTAGTTTCAATCTAGGGGCCTTCTTAGCTTTCTAGGGAAGGCTGGGTGTTAGATTTGGTAAAATAGATTTAGTAAGTTCAGGAATTATCTGGACTAATGGAATGCAGACATATGCAATATCTGTGTGTGGATTGTTTATGATTCTTCTTAACTGTACTTTTCCCCCACAGTGAGCATTTTTTTTATTGCAAATACGATCTGTACCATACATTTCTAACAAGTTCACTCTGGATGTCAGGGAATTGCATTGAGAGGGCTTTTCATTATAGATAAGGAGGGAGTAATCCAGCACTCTACCATTAACAACCTTGCAATTGGGCGGAGTGTTGATGAAACAATGAGGACACTCCAGGTATATTTTACTTGCAATCGTCCAAAGTCCTCATTTGGATGCATGGGTTTAATGACATTTATGGAGGCATCATTGGGAACCTCTTCCATCAAACCACCACTATGCATCCAATTGGGTTTTAAGAGTTGACATCTTAAGATTTTGCGTGCTTTATAGTCCAGTTTCTTCTCTGGCATGTTATCTTATAATTTGCTTTTTGCTACTTTCTTTTTTGGCCTGCACTTCCCGCAGGCCTTACAGTATGTTCAGGAAAATCCCGATGAAGTTTGTCCAGCTGGGTGGAAGCCGGGAGAGAAATCCATGAAACCTGACCCTAAACTCAGCAAGGACTACTTCGCAGCAATTTGAAGGTAAGCCAAGAAGGGCAATATGTATCTGTGTCCATTAGGAATGTTTAATTGAGTTTTGTTTCTATGTAACTGTTAGCAATTGCGAGCTTTGGATAGTAATCTTTTGGGAATAATAAATCATGTTTGGATTGCGCCTTTGTGTTTTTTAAATGCATTTATGTAGAAAATCATATTTTTTTTCAACCTCATTTTACTAGGCACATATATTTTTAATTGACAGAACAGCATGGATGACGTGATAAAAACAAACTTTACCGATAATCCAAATGAAATATCAAAACCCTAGATTAGGTTGACCATATTTTGGCTGACTTACGAGAATCTCTATGTGGGATTTTACAGATCAAATCTTTTAAGTTATTTAAAGGCCATCAGTTGGATCAACAGCCAATCATGTGTCTCACGTTATGTTCACTACAATTTGGTGATGGGTTCATCACAACCCATTTCTCCCCCAGTTAAAAGATCAATATTAATTAAATTTTATAGAGCGGAAATTTTATTTTTTTGGTTGGTTGTTAAGGGATTTTTTAATTAATTACATGATCCAAAGATGATTTTATTTGATAATTTTGCAATCATGCTCACATTAGGATTTATTGCAACATGGGCTGCTAACTTTAACAAATTAAGGGAAGTATTATAATTATTCAAGTACTTGGATGACAACTGGACATGGAATTTGAAGTTGAATTTTAAGTATGGTTCTCTTTCAGTAACTTTGAACAGATAATAATAATAATAATAATAATAATAATAATACAAGAAGGGCTCAGCAGTAGGCATCAATCATCGTTAAGATTTAGTAAGTCATCAAAGGTGTTTTTGCCTCTACTCAATGTTATGATTGGAGTAATATGGTGATGTAAGCAATGAATAATTAAGTCGATTTAAGCAAAATAATGGTTAAGAAGTCAAAACCATCAAAATGAAAACACCTTATAAAGATTTGGGGTGGATGTATTCAAAGAGTGAATATTTTGACTCAAAAGTTAGATCTAGTAATTAGTGTACATGTGTTGCTTCTTATATTTTTCATATCAATCGTATAAATATAAAATTTTAAATTTATTAAACATTATTTTATTCGCAAACATCATCATGGGTGTAAGTCATTTATCAAATTTCAACATAATAATAGCATAATGATGACAGAAAAATAAGATATGATATCTTCCTTGACCATTCATGCTCTAATTCTTACATGTAAAACGTAGGAACAACATTATAGTCCTCATATGCCATGCCCGATAAAAATGTCTGTTTCCAACCAGTAACGTACATGGAACATATTCTTGTATAATCATTTAAAAAAGGAATATCTGAATAAACATGATTTATGGAACAACAATTTGACGTCTTTAATTTGTTTCCAACACTCTTCCTTCTAATGAAAATAATATAATTAACAGATAACAATGTTCACATTTTTTCTTAGAAAAAGAAAAAATTGTTCACATGTTTCGAGATACATTATTTAACTCAGATGATTAGGAATTTATAAGTATGATAATTGTGTTAAGTAATTTGAACTTCTAGCATCGTTCGTTCCTCCACTTTTTATTGCATAATTAAAGATCAAATTTATTGATCTTTTATAGATTCGATTAATGGGGTGTTATAAATAAAGGTAATTAAATATTATTTAAGAAAAAAATTATTATTCTTATAAATTAAAAAATATATATTTATATTAACCATATATATTACTGTAAATATTATTTTAATCAGTATTTAATGATTGTGGGTCGTAATCATGAGCTTTGCATTTAAGTTTTTTCAATCAAAAATTTGATTTGGGGGGATTTAGAAGGCCAAAGTATGTGGAATTACGGTTGAAGTGATTTCGTCTACCTCGAAACTAAAACCTTATAATTTCGAAAAACAACATCAAATATAATTTTTAAATGTTTTAAAATTTATATAAAATAAATGGTTAATATATTAAAATTTATGTAAATATATAATTTTTTTTTAAAAAATATGATTTTAACACATAAAAACATTATATAAATATATAAATTATTATATTTACTTAAAACAACGTGATTTGAAGTGAATATGATAATATTAGACACGATTACACGAATATGATATTCATAAAATAATTAAAATATGACACGATACATTACAAATACATGTTTCAAAATCAATACAATTTGAATTATCAATGTATAAAAATTGATATAAATATAAAATACGTAAAACACGATTATGTACACAAATCTTTTGATTTAATTCGAAGCTTTCTTGTCTATTTGAAAATAAATAAAAAAAGGCTATGAAAGTTAGATTCTTATTTTTAAGAGTTTCGTGGTTGTAGAAGTTAGGTCATCTTATAGAGATAATGTGATTTCTTTGCTTGTAAAGTTAGGTCATCTTATCGAGATAATATGATTTCAAGACTAGTTATAA